>KZ506787.1:0-22521 GCA_002844005.1 Limosa lapponica baueri | reverse complement strand
AGGCAGTACAAAAGCTTTTTTGTAAGTTATATTAAATGCTGAAACAATAAAGTAAACACCGTTGAAATAAAACTTCTATATTCCTGGAAAGACACTTCTTTGCTGTTTTTCAGTGGTTTTCTTTTTTTTTTTTCATAAGAAGAGTTGACATAACATAATCTTTAACTAGATTAATGTGATCTTTCTGCTTCCCTGACTGCAATAACTTATTTAACAAGGTATTATATATTCTTCCTGGTTACATCTACTTTATAGTTCATATTCATACTATAATATCACCCACTTGGTACTATTATTCAATGACTGTTTTGCCAGGCTTTGTGTATTGCTAAACATATCTTCTCCTGAAGATTTTATAATCTCATGCTTTACAGTTTAACTGGGATGCAGGATGTCATGCTTCATATCCCTTTGGCATGTATGTTGAAACAGGATTGCTATAAGGGCTATGTTCTCTCAGCTCTTCTCCTGGGGATGTATGTGACAGATAATGGGTAGGAATGTCTCGATGTGTCCCTTCCACTGCTTAGTCACTTGCAAATATTGCTTAGCTGGGGAATGAGAGATTAAGTGCAGTTTTCCAGGGCTGAACAGTTCCTTATTTTAGATGGCTTTGTGGAAATGTAACAACCTGTTGTTTTTTCATTGAATTTACAATTAAGCAAACCTCACAAAAGGGATGATATGCCTATGTTTGTCCAACTGTGTTTGGGCATATTCTAATTAATGTCAGAAGGAATCGCAAAGAATGCAACATGCTGTGCTGCAGGACGAGTGTTATTTTCTGGAAACCAGGATGCAGCTGAATGCAGAGGCTGCATTTTTTTCTCATCTTTCTGTTTTTAATTTATTGCACCTTCTTCTTAGCATCCGCTTCTGACTACAGCTAAAATCAGAATTCTGGATTATGTTGATCTTGGGGGTGTTTTACTTTGCAGTCTTATTACAGATTCTTTGTGGTGCAGTTTAGCCTAAACCAACAGAGAACACTGTCAAATAACTAGCCAAGTTCTCCTTATTTGATTAAAAGGTGTTTTTTTCCTTCAGTTTTGTGAATTAGAAGGATAATTATTCTGAAATTATCCATTAATCCCTCAAGGACAGGGTTCTGTCACCTTCTTGTTTCATTGAAATATGTTTAATACCAACAGTAAATTCTGGAATCCCTAATAGTTGCTCTGCAAAGTCAGACTAAACCCATTTAATCTCTTTCATCAGTTCTGGTGTCCTCAAGTTTCCTCTGAGGGAGAAAGAAGAGGAGAATTAGAAGAGAAAATTATCTTCAGGTTTAGTTCGCGTATAATATGTTTCTGTTATGAAACAGGGTGGGGATTTTTAGTCCTCAGAAAGTGTCATTAATATGTGTGAAAATATAAACCCTGAAAAACCTCCTCATGCAAGTATTTCTTACTCACGTAGGCAAGATCTTCACAGTAAAAAGACGTTTTCTACATTTTGCTGCTGCTTACAAAGATTTTCAAACTTAAGTCCCAGACCACTGCAGCAAAATACTCAACCAGGTGGACATCTTGTAATGATCTGATTGGGCTTGTGGAAATATTAATGAGTTCACACTTATGCCCAGACTTCTTGAAGTCCTTAATTGATTGGGTCCTGAATTTTGCCTTTAAACTATAGTTCTCTCTCTTTTTTATACTACTGAACAGCAAAACCCAGTTTCTCTTAATGACATTGATTTTCTTTTTCTGATACTTAGACTCTAAAAGGGCAGAAAGTCTCAAAAATGAAAGTTTAAAAAGTATTTTAAAACTTATGGGAAAAGTTTTGTAAATGGATAAAAGTTTTGCTCTTATTACTACTGTGAATTGTTGATTTACCAATGCCTTTCACAGCATAATGGAGTTACATTACAGAACTCCATTTTTAAACATGAATAAATCAGTTGTAAATGGAAGCTAATAAAGGTTGTGGTGTGTTTGTTATGTTCATTTGATTGCTTGTTTTGATGGAAACAATGCTGACTCTTTCACATAAATTTTACTGAAGAATTTTCTATTTTTTAACATAGTGGTTTATTGATTTAGTAGTTTTGATCCAAAGGCATGTAATTTGATTAAGCCCCTTTGTTCGTGAATGTTTGTAACTCTGCTAATAAAAAGTACATACCATAGGTTAAAGGATTTCTTCCTAGGGTTTTTAAAAGAATTTTGAAATTGCTAACTGTAAAAGAAGTCACTGAAGTAATTAAAATATTTTTGCATTGCTATGTAGTTCAAACACAATACTATCAATATGTTCCAGGTTAATGGAAGATAGAAGAATCCAATCAATTTGCTTATGAGTGGGACTGGAATCTTCATAGTTCCTTTATTCACACTTAATCACAAGCTCTGATAACTGTAATTAAAAATTACTCTTAATCGTGTAGAGCCAGCTAAGGTGGAGAAGAAGTTAGATTATTCTCACTATATTTACCTATGGACATTAACTTTTTCAGCAGGTTTCTCTGAAACTCAGAGTTCTGTTTCGCCATGACAAGAAGTGGTCCGGAGTTGAAAGTGTGAGCAGCCACATTTTTTTTATGTCTAAATTCTGTCAAGCTTTACCAAAAAGAAATTTCTCCTCTTATTTAGCTTGAAATAAAAAAACCTAACCAACCCAACAACAACAAAACAAGCAAACAAACAAACAAACAAGCTCCAACAAACCCCCAAAACTCCACATTATCCCATATTTAACACATTGGAGTAGGGATCAGAATACTTGTCTCACCAGCTCAGTTTCAATTGTGAACCCAACTTGAAGAGGGAGTATGGATACATGTATGAGAGAAGCAGTGTCAGTCTCCACAGTTTATAGAATTCTCCAAGCCTAAGAAAATCAACATAATTCTGTAACCTTGTAGTTAGAGTTCCATTTGTACCTCAATCTAGTTCTTTCTTTAACCAAGGTTTCTATATGCTAAAAAGTCACTGGCTAAGGAAATATTAATGAAATGTTGACCTCATACATGGTATAGAATTAGGCAGTTAACACCTTGAGAAGCAAGAAATAGGCAGTTAACATCTTGAAAAGCAGGTTCAAGATCCTCAGTGAAATAAAAGAATTAATTTTGGATTTTGCACTTCATAAGGGCTTGTTCTAAATAATGAGATAGAGCATGAATGGCAGTTTAAAATAAATGAATGAACACTTTCTCTGCTTGCCCAAGAAAAAACCTTAGGTACTGCATTTTAGGAAGGGATTCAGGATGGTTAGTCCCAGATAATGCATCTTCCAAACTGCTTTTGGATTTGAGGCACATTCTT
This sequence comes from Limosa lapponica baueri, assembly GCA_002844005.1. Classification (NCBI taxonomy): domain Eukaryota; kingdom Metazoa; phylum Chordata; class Aves; order Charadriiformes; family Scolopacidae; genus Limosa; species Limosa lapponica. Next base: position 19,252 of record KZ506787.1, on the reverse strand, counting down.
TAGTAATAGATGGTTCATTGGTTCCTTAGTCGAAGATTGGCTCCTGCATGTCCTGTTCTTTGATGAAAGAATCTGCCAGTCCTTATTAGGGAATCTCTCTACCCCACAATTCATGGGCTTAGTGTCTACTACAGGAGTCAGCACTGATAATTTAGGATCTGAGATTATCAGTCTCCTTTTCATTCTTTCCAATAATGTCTTTAAAAGAATTCTCTCTCTAGAGTGCCCCAGGCTGCTAAAAATCAGAGGTTGCTATAAACACCATAACATCACAGTTACAAGCAATTTGTGAAATGCTTAGACATGCAAAGTAGCTGTTACATTTCAACAGGATTATTTGACATAGTGATTTATTTATGCTATATTGATATTTTATTAATGAAGTTCTTTAAAGACTACATTGCATCTTTGGGCACAGCCTTAACCAGTGTTACTGACTCAGAAGTCACCTTAGAAAGCACAGGCTTGCTCTCCTTCTGCTTCTGGAAGAGTAAATCTCCAAAACGTCACATACACATCTGTGCGTGCTCCCAGTCCTGCCCCAACCACTTTCAGTCACTGGAAGAGAAGGGAAGTTGCTCTTGTTCCACCTGAGGAGCTACACTGTCAAATAAAACAGAACATTTCCTTGGATGAGTTAAAAGATTCTTGTGTTTGAGGCTTCGTGGCTACATTTACAGTATTAAATGCCTTCACTCGAGGTGAAGTGATGCAGAGGGGTTGTATCCACTGTGTTCAAAGCTCTGTAAACTTAGCACTAATGGAGCTGTATAGAACACCACCTTGAACCTTCTTAGATTTCTTTTTGAGCTCCCTGTGGCCCCTAGAGTATAAATGCTGGTTTTGGCATTTTTATTTTCATTGCAGTGTATGAAATGAGCTGCAGTTCACCAGAACATTGGTTTCTCACACAGTACTGAGTATATGTGTGGAAAGGCTGGGACGGAACTTCAAGGTACTTAAAACAGTTTGCAGCCAAAGCCTATTTTTGTAGTTGTGGAGTAGGGTGTAGAAAATCAGGTCTGATGCTATCTTATCCATGCTGACTGTTGCAAATTCTCCTTGAAATAAACTATCCCAGAGTTACAGCAAAGTTTTTTCTTAGGGTAGACTGGTTTACTCTACCAAAGATTTCAGGAGAAAATGAATGTTTTTGTAGTGTTGATGACTGGGAAACTGGGACACAGGAGTTAACCATGGAATTAACTTAGTTGATAATGTGGATGTGCAGAATGTCTGTCGTTCATGCACCTCCCATACAGCAAAACTGAAGGTTCTTCTGATGTAATTTCAAATGATGAATGAGTTCGAGAATTTTGCCATCTGCTTGCTGACACAGGGAAAAAATGTGTAATTCGCTGAATTCATTATTCCTTCAGGTCTGATAACAGCAACAGATTGTTTGGAGGGTGTAAACATCAAAGAAGGAGAAATGTTACTCACAAGGAAATGGCTTCGTATGGTGGGATTAAATGAACAGAGTAGGAATGTTAGATTTGGGGGGGTGTGGGCTGCGCTGACAAGCAAGATCCAAAGTTCATTAAGATAAGTAAGGAATTAGAATATGAAAGCATAAACTTTAGCACAGAAGAGCGTTGGTAGCTTTCTGCATTTCTATATGTGAAGAGTAGCCTGGTTAAGAAGATATTAAGGTTATAGAAGAGAAAGAAGGGTCATGTGGAATGGTATTAAAATTATATGTGTGGTGAACCCATGGAAGTCCCAAATGTGAGGAAAAATAAACCTTGACTTGATAATGCAGAAGAAGTATCCGCAGGGTGACTTTGTAGACCTTCAGTAGATGACCGTATCTCTTTTGGGTAATAAAGCTTTACAAATATGACCAAGGATAAAACTTTAAAGTGCTTTACCTCTGCAAGTAAGGCAATGGCATTATTCTGGTCCTGTGTTGGTAGAGTACATCAGTCAGATCCGAAGCCAAAGATGCATGCATTTTTAAGTGCTAATGACATAAATTCTGCCAAAGTCAGATACAGAATTTTTAAAAATAATTAATGTTATTTGGGATTTTTTTTAAGAAGTATTAGAAGCAGTTGTTTGGAACCTCTGTCAGTTAACATTTAAAAAATGCCAACAGATGGCTCTTCCTGCATCCGTGCAGCTGACGATTCCAAAATAAGTAGTGCTGAGAGATTTCTTGGTGAAGCTAAGGGACAGGAAAGGCAGCTGTCACTGAATATCTTAATTACAGCATTTACAAAGTTCTAATTAATGTAATGTTGTTTCTATAGCTATATTAATGTAGCAACCATTAGTATGTCATTGGTTATACTTTGTGAATTAAATTTGGAATTTGGCGCATATTTGAAGTTTGTGGAAGCAAACGTTTGATCTAACTCTTCAACACTACATGAGGAGAATGCATTTAAAATACAGCTTGTAACTTGGAGTCACAGATGATGTCTCTTTATATCGGAAAGTGTTGGTAGACATTTGATAGCCGTTGGTGCATAAGTACTTTTGAGCAGCATTTCATAGCGGTGCTGAGAAGACCTTTCACTTTTGAACTGTGTTGTTTAAAATATCAGAAATTGTTTAGAATTCAGGAATAATGTAACTGTATTCTTCTGGAATACCAACACTCACTGGCATTTCAGATGGTAAATTTGACCAGTGAAAAAGTTTAAAAAATTACTTTTTTCTAAAAAAAAACGAAATAAAAGAAATTCTTATTATAAGTTGAAGGAAGATACGAATCAACTCTGTGTAGTTTAAGTAAACATTGAATATAAAATTAAAGGTAAAGTTTCAGAACTACATTTTTGGAACTTTCATTTCAAGTTTTTTCACAATTTTTTTTTGTCTCTCCAGAAATCTTTTATTCGGGTACCTCGTTAAGGCTTAAAATAATATTTTCCTTTCCCCTGACTTCTAAAGTCATGTAGCAATATCAGAATAGGGCACGGGAGAATAAAACAGTCCTCCATTCAAAGAACAACCCCTTTCAATTGATCTGATCTAATAAAGCACTAGTTTTTCCTTTACCCCTTTATTTCCCAAATGCCACCTGTGTTTGTTCTGACAAGATAGTTAAATATCACTGTGCTCTGTTTCCAAAGGCTGTCACTAAAATAAGGAAGGCCATGGATGTACACTTCTGCTTGGTAAATCTGTGTTTGATTAGAGGGAGCTACATTCTTCCAACTTTCTCCTGATGACTATAAGAACTTTCTTTAGTACTGGCCGTTTGGGGTCTAAAAAAGAGTACGGAGTCAACATGAATGTCGCGCCTTGTGCAGTCTAATCAAGTGAAAGCAGTTGCTGTAAATAGAGAAAGAAAATATGAAGTGCTGATACAAGCCCTTGCCTCACCTTGCTTCAGCCCGTCTTGCATTCAGTTTTATGTGGCCACGTGATTTGGCTGGACAAAGGAGTAGCTGGAAAGATAGTTCTGTTATTTACAGGATTGTAAACTAGTGAACACCAAAAGAAATGTTTTTTCTTTGCCTTTTAAGATCTACAGACTTGAAGTACTGCATTACTCTACGTGTGTTGCTACTGGGTACGGTGCCTGCTGCTGTGAATAATCATATAGAAAAACCTTTCCAGTGAAGTACCAGTGAAGAACACATTGCAAAAATAGCTACAGACCATGTTGACTGAGGCAAGGTTGGAAGGATGAGAAAATCTGTACAATACAGGGGAAGATTACTTGCCCTTTTGGGAAGGGAGCTTCATGGAGAGCAGATTGTTTGAATTGATTATTTTCTTGTGTTGCTCATAGCTTACCTAGGGAAAAGCATTAAAAACTTTTATTCTCTAGTGCAGAAGGTAATATTAAAAAAAACACCAGCCAACGAAACCCTGTAGGTTTCCCACTGCAAGACAATTGAAACGTAATGGAAATTCAATTGATTTTCAGTGGGGAAAGCTGCAGGGCACCAATTATCTGTGCTCTAGAATTGTTGCTTGAAGTGAAGCTACACATTGAGGAGCCAGTCAAATGTATTTCAATCCCTGCATGCAATATGCTCCTGACAACAGTTTAAGGATCAAATTTTTCAGCTCCTAATTAGATGGGCATATCAAGCCAATCTTTGATTGGCTTTTAAAAGGACATTTGAAACTTTCCTGAAAAAATTAATGCCAACTATTCAGTAGCAGTTGTGCAAAACTTACACCAATCTCACTTTCAGTGTCGATGAGTTGTGTTACCTCCGCATGTATACATTGCAGCTTGTGATCAGTATGTCTATACCAAATTTGTGTGAAGGGGAAGTGTTAATTAAAGTAGTTAAAAAGATTTAGAACTGACCATATCTTTTATTCCTTGATCCAAATCCAAAGAAATCTAATAGCTGTTAGGAGTATTTATTGCCTGCCCAGAGAAGAATTATTTTTTGGACTTTATGGAAGACTTTTGTCATGCTATAGGCCAGCTGCTGATGGACAGCTAGCAGATAATGACTGTCTCAGTTTAAGTAGCACTAGCAAATCAAGACCTATACGTAGAAGCAATGTAAACTATTCTGAGCAGCAAGATAGAGCAACTTGACATGGATTTAACTACTAAGGTGAACAGGTAAAGGTGGTTGGAAAGACTTACTGAGGCAGAACTTCATGTGGTTTCTGAAGGATTTTTTCTTTTCACTATTTTTCAACAATTTTATTACGATGTGGATAATAGTAAAGGGATTACACATTAAATTGATAATTCAAGTAGAATTGCAAATTTTTAGGCAGAAATTTTTAGTGGAACAGAATAAAGAAGAGCACAACTGGTTAGACAGCAGTTTTAGAGAAAAATATCTTCTCCTACAGTGCATCTCAATTTGAAATAAGTGTTAACGACATACTTTTTATTAAGTAAGAGTGTATTTTGCAGTAGACACATGGATTAATCGTTCTGCCCTACTTGGTACTACTAAGCACTTGGAGCTTGAGGCACTCCAACCTCAAAAAAGATGTGTGCCAACTAGCAAGAGTACAGAACATAATCAGACATCTTGAGAAATGAGGATACTTTGAAAGACGTGGAATTTAGTTTAGGAAAAGGGAGACTGCAGGCAGACATGACAACCATTTTCAGATAAGCTGCAAAATAGAAATTAGTAAATTGTTCTCTGGGTTCCAAAACATTTACAGTTCCTTCAAGCTTTGTATTGACATTTTCATGTTTAATAACTGTATTCCCTATTCTATCATCCAAGACAAGAATAGGCTTAATATTCAGCAAGAGAGATTTAGATTGGGCATTAGGAAAACATTTCTGGTAGACTAGCTAAGGAATGTCAATAGAAGTAGCAAAATCTGCATCACTTAAAGAATGATTTAAGCAAACATCTGCTAAGGTTAACATTATAGTTTATCTTGCTGTGAGCTTGGGTGAGGGAGAACTAGATAACCCATTTTCCTCTAGGCAGCTTTACATTAAATTTACAGACAAATGTGCTGAAATTTTAGTAGCTGTTGTTCATGCCTTTCTTATCCTTCAGATAAAAGAGAGTATTTGCTTGGTATGAAAGACTAACAGAGAAAGTGAGCGTCATGAAATAGGAACTTAAGTGACTTTCAGAACTTCTGCTGTTTCATACTGGGGTGAGTTTCACCCCTCCAGACAACAATGGGTGCTGATTGCCAAAAGAAATTGCAGAATACTGTACATGTTTATTATAGACAAAGGTATGTTGTATATACCATTAACTCTGCCATATATTCCACTTTGTTTCACTGGACTACTTACAAATTAATATACTCTTCAAGGTGAGAAAAGAGGTCAAAGAATCCCAGAGAGACAAACTGTAATTCAATTGGGAGGCACAAGTAAATCATTTCATCATGCAAGAAATTAACCAAAAGAGTAATCTGGAATCTAATTGCTTTGATTCACTGAGACAGCAAGAAAGTATCAGTTTTATGTATTGCTCAGTCAATTTATAATATTGCATGAATTGAATAATCCATAGATATTCTTTCTGAAGTTGTCATCTAATTGTTTTCATTCCTAAACTGGACTTCTATCTACAGCATTTGAGATGCAAGTATTTTGTCCAGTATAAAGAAATAAAGCTGTGCCAGTTTCACGTTTTAGCTGGGAGGATAACAGTAGCATTTACATAAATCTGATTTTTGTCCTTTGCCTTCTATTAGAACCACTATCAATAGATGGTGACATATCAATTTCTCTGCTTTAAGCTGACTTTACACTTTCACAAATGGCTGCACAGCATGTAATTGTGCAGAAATAATTCTCCTGAACTGATTCCATAGCTTTGCTTTTAACACTGGGAATTTGAATTTGTTAAATGGTCACCCTTGTCCAGCTGAAGGTGAAAAGAAACAATAGGAGAAGAAAATCAAGGGAGGGTTATTACTTTTCAGTGGGGTCACTACCATCAGCCTCCTATTTGACTTTAAGAGCTTCTGATTTCACTCAAGCAAACACCTCAGAAGTGTCATTCTGCTCAATAAGTGGACTCCTACCTGTTAATACAATCAGCAGAGCCTTAAGGGCAATCCAGATCCTGAAGAGGAAACCTAGAATAGGATTCAGTTGTCTAAACACACGTGTCCACTCTGGGACTTCTTACCCATTATCCAGCTGGCACATCAGAAAGAATATGAGTCTTCCAAAAGTCCTATGCCATATTTGCCAGCCTGTTGAAGCATCTTAGATACTCTAAGGTATCTAGGCCGACTAAGGTGATATAGATTACCTAAGGTGCCTATAGATAAGAAAATGAGTGCTGTCCCTGTTAGGTCAGCTGTCTAGATTCCAGGACTGTACTGATGAGATCTCCATTGACAGTAATGGGAATTTAGGGGTGTCTTACACATCCCAGCAGCTACGTTTGGATCTCTTAAAAGTAAGTTAAGCTTTGCTTTTTGTTCCTCTCTCTGTCCAGCCTGATTGTATTGATGAATATAAATTCTTCCTTTCTTCAAAGGGGTGTTAAGAAGTTTATTTAGTGTATTAAGTATGTTGAAATCCTGAAAACATGTATAACAGTAGGCACTCAATTGCAAAATAATATATGAAAATCATAGGAAAATTTACACCATAAACCAAGAAGTGTTGCCCTGGGCTAAAGTTAGAGGAATTGGTTGCTGGTATTTAATTCTTCCCTCCCAACTGTTGCAAATATACCTTTTGAACCTACCCTTTCTTAGTTTTTAGCAGAGAATATTTTCTGTGCCACAAATGAGCTATTTCTTATCATTGGTCTATTACCTCTTCAAAAAAGGTGTTTATGGTTTCTCTAATGCTTGAGGGAGGTGACATTAGAAAGCTAGTTATTTGCTTCTGTTGAATCTTCTATAAAGGAATTTCTTTGATAATATGTCTATGAAAACACTGACTCCTTTGTAGTCACACCAGTGACACTTGTAGGACACTATCTACTGAACCAGCCACTGAGGTCCGTCTTCCAACACGTCCTCCTGTCTGCCTCCATCTTTGTTTTTTTATTATGCATTTCTAAATCATTCAGGAACAGGAACTATATTTGAATAACACCTTTCACAAAGGGAGTCATAATACCTGATGTTAGTTCCTAATTCCTACACTACTTTAATAAAAATAAGTATGGAACCAAATATGAATTTTGGTTTGGGTTTATCTGTGTTTTTGCCATTTTTTTCAGATGTTTCTTCCAGCTCGCTTCCTAAGGAAATGTTAGCTGCAGCTCAGACAATTAAAAAAAAGACCTTGAGGACTGCTGTGAACTTGCCAAGAACTGTGCTAAAAGGAAGGAGTGTTTATCACTACACTCTTTCGAGCATGAGACAGAAGTTTCTGCTAAAATAAAGCTGGTCAAAGCTGTGATTCCAGAAAAGCACATCCTAGCATTTTCAGTCTAAGTATGTATCCCGGCAGAGATTTTGAGATATCCTTCCTCATAGAGCACACAGGGTTCACCTCATAGCAAAAGCTGTGCTGATCATCCTGTCCTTCCTCTTCAGAAAGGTAAATTTCTTCAACCAGATGGCAGGGTTGGATTTCTCCCCCACTCCTTCTTTGATTACTCTCCTGCCTGCAGAGAGAGGCATGCCTTTAACAGGAATTTGAACTATTGCAGTGAAATTCAGCCTGCTGGATAAGCAGAATTTTAGTGGCCTGTCATTGTCTATGCATAATTTTGACCCTATAAGAATTGGTCTTCAATCTATAACTAGTGAAAGTATTTCTGAAATGGAAAATAGGAAAAAAAATCATTAAAGCTTTTAGAGAGGCAATTAATTCCCTGCAGAAATTGCTTTTAGTATTTAAGAAACTAACTAAACAATTTTAATGGTGCAAAGTGCTATAGCAGCTGTTCATCAAGGAGGAAATAAACACCACAGCAACTTCCAAGTGTACCATGATTACTGTTGCTTCTTCAATCTCTTTACCAAAGGTTTACACAAAAGTTGCTGTAACAGCAAAGAATGAGCATCCATATTACAAAAGTGTTATTATATCTTCATTGTATTTGGGTAAAAATTAAAATATAAGATCTTTTCACTGTTAATCTATGATACTATGAGACAAATGCAACTAATGATGATTTTGACCTTTATTACCAAGTTTGCATTTTTAGCTTTTCTTTTTCTTTTCTTTTCTTTTTTTTTTTTTCTTTTTTTTTTTCCTTTTCTTTCTGTTGGCTTCCTAGATTCTTACCAGCTGGGGAATCCAGCTGGAAATCCAGTAGGGCCTAATTAGCAGAAAGGGGTTGAAGCAGTGGCTGTCAAACACATTTTTCATGTTAGCTGGGTATATAGCTGTGACAATTTCAGAGTAGCTGAAGTGTTCCTGAACACGTCATTGAGCATAAAGAATAAATTTTTGGGTTATGGCTACACATGAAATCTGTAAGGAAGCTGAAAACAAGGGATGAAAAGCATAAAGAAGTAGTAGTGAATTGCAGGAATGCTTCGCCCTACAGAAATATGCTTTTGAGAAGGTCACCTTCCTTTACAATCATAAGCCTACCTGAAATGCTCATTCTCTGCTTATTGCATCCCCTCTGATTTTTGATCAATATTAAGGGATTTTTTCATTAAAGATTAATATTCAGAATATTTCTAGGGGCTTTTGTTGGGAATTACTCACATGCCTGAAACTGAGGCTGTACAGAACCTGACACGTGCTGCTCTCCTGCAGTTCTTCATGATCCATGTGTATGCTTCAAGCTTCACCTCACACTATATCATGAGAGTCCTGCTGTTTGAAAGGGATGCAGAAAACAGACCAGGTAAGCTGTGCCCTCCTTTCTGGAGCAGTTTATTTCTCCTTGTGCATCTGTGTGTCACTGGTGGCCAGTGCACAGAAAGGACTATCCACTAACCACTCAGATATTGCTATTTCCATTTGCATGCATTGCCATAACCACTAAATAGTATGCAGTCAGGGGATGCCTTCTACTTCTTTATTCCTCAAAGTGAGATAACTGCATCATGAATGAGACTGTAAGGAAGTAAAATATCAGGTTTTGCCTTATTAAATATGTTTACTGGATACCTGTGCGCATTTTTAAAGTATATTTCTTCAAATGTTTTGTAAGTCTTTTCAAAAATGAAAAAGTGCTTATATGTCCCAAACACAGGACCTGAACAACTAAGTGAATGTCACCTGCAGTGCTGAAAAAGTTTGTCATATAAGATCAGATTTATTTTATTTATTTTAAAACAACTCAGTTTAATGGATTTAGAATTTACTGACTTAATATGTTGTGAAAACATAATGTTAAATGTGTAGAGGGAAAAGTTGGAAACAAGTTTCAGTAATAATGTTCTATCTGACTGATGACTAAAACAGTAGATCTTTGTTCTTACAGATTTGAAAGGTGCATAGGTGTTTTTTTCTTTCTTTGAATACTACTGAAGCTGGAAGATTCTTCCCTTCCTCTTTTCCCAACACACTTTTATCATTGACTGTTACACTATGTACCAAGAAGGATGCATAACTGATTGGCCCCCTCAAATTGGATCATGCCCTACCTGCTCCATGTTGTATGTTTATGTTGTACTTTACTATCAAATATTTTATTTTCAGAATACTATATATGTGCATAGGTTATGAGAAGTGTTGTTAGGAAGGTGGTATCCAAAAGTTGGTCTTACACATATCTGAAATTAATTTGATACTCTATTACAGGAAAACAAGACTATTTCTTTGTCCATAGAGAGATGCAAACAAAGGTGGTAGAAGTTCTTCATCTTTCTAGTCATTGTGTTGCAGCACAGATCTGGAAGGGATGACCAAGGGTGAGAATTTGGTCTGGTCTTTGTTTTCAGTCCTTGACTTCTCCAGTGAAATGGAACCGAGACCTTGCTGGAAAGCTGGTTTTATTGTCAGGCCAGAGACAGGGAGGCCAAATGAGGTCAAAACAAAAAAAATAACATTCTTTCCTCCCCTCTGACCCAGCTTGAACTTGAGCTGAAGTGTTTTTGAAGGCGAAATTAAGAAGATCCTTCATGTGTGTGACAGCACCTTAGATTGAAACCTTACTCAGTTCTTTAAATGAACTAGGTCCCTGAGGGCTGGTGACTTTTGGAATATCTTTGTGATGTGAAAAAAATCAACAAAACTAGAAATAGGCTGAGCTGAAAGACTACAGGACTATTCTGAGACCATTTTCCTTTTCTAGACTGCCATTGCTGGAACACAATCCACTAAGGGTCCTGAGATATCAACTGCAGGAATGAATAGAGAAAGATTATACAGATACTAGACCGTTAATGCTTATATAAACCTTGACAATTTAACTGAATATTAATTTGGTGAGAAACAGATGACTTTCCAGCCCAGAAGTTATGTTATGTGTCCTTGCAGCACTGTTTTCCTATTGTATAGTTCTGAATTCTATTACGTGATTTGTTTTTCTTTCTGTTTTCTTTCTGTTAACAATTATGCCTTCATTGTGTACAAGATCTCTAATAAATGTGGTTACAGAGCCCAAGTACTCTGGAAGTAAAGCTTGACACATCTAAGAAGGGGGCTGCAATCTCTGAACTCCATACCTGAATCAGATGCACCTTAAATAAAACTCCTAGAAATATAATAGAATTTAGAAGAGTGAAAAGTGGACTGTTTCCTTTTCTTTGTAAATTATTATTTTGCCTTAGGGAATACACAATTTGAACTTTGTGTAAATAAAGATCTAATGGTCCGGTCAAGGGCATTTTTATTTGAAAGATGTGTTAATGGTATTCAGTGGGAAGAAAGAATTTGTAAGTTGCATATAAATTAAGTAAGAATGAGACATGATTTCTCATTAAGATTTCTCATTAAAAATTTAAATAAACTTTGCAAATTTATAACCAGTAAGATCAGGCTCATAAAATAGCTATGGCATAATCAGATATGTAATACAAAAGACAAAGGTTTTCTGTGGTACAGTCAGAGTGACAGTTGCTTGAGTCCTTTTTGTCCAGGAACCTTAGCAAGCAGCTTGCAGATTTATAGTCTCATTACCTTCCACAATAAACTCTTCCAAAAGTAATTCACGTGTTCTGTGATTCTGTGTAAGATGAGAGGGAATGAACATTCAAATAAAGAGACAGGCTGGCCAGCCACTAAGTGGCCTTTAACATCTCTAATTTGTAGAGTATATTTTCATAGCTATCTAGTTTCTGCTTATGAGCCACTAAATAAAATGGAAAAAAGGGGAAAAAACCCTTTCTCTCATAAAGTTCTCCATAACTTCACAAGTGTTATATTTCACAGTAAGTAAGGGTGAACAGATTTAGTTGCACTGAGAAAGATCCTCAGTTTTTGTACATGAGTGAACATTTTTTTTACTTGTCCATCTCTTCCTATTTAGTTTGACAATGTTCGGATTAGTCTAGAGAAGAGAAGACTGAAGGGGGAGCTGATCAATGCTTATAAATACTTAAAGGTATTATAAGCCCAGGGAGGGTTATAAGGGAGGGTGTCAAGAGGATGGGGCCAGTCTTTTTTCCATGTTGCCCATGGACAGGATGAGAGGAAACAGACACAAACTTGAATATAAGAAGTTCCACCTGAACATGAGGAGGAACTTCTTCACTTTGAGGGTGGCAGAGCCCTGGAACAGGCTGCCCAGGGAGGTGGTGGAGTCTTCGTCTCTGGAGACATTCAAAACCCGCCTGGACATGTTCCTGTGCAGCCTGCTCTAAGTAGACCTGCTTTGTCAGGGGGGTTGGACTAGATGATCTCCAGAGGTTCTTTCCAACCCCATACCATTCTGTGATTCTCTGATTCTGTGATTCTGTGATTTTTCTTAGAAATTATTCAAATAAGAAAAGATTTGATACATGCCTAAGGTGTAAAAAAGAATCAATGGTCTTAAGCCGGTTTGTACCACAGGAGGTAGCTGAGTCACAAAACGAAATATGCAAAATGACAATTTATATTGTCATGCAAGCTCATGAGAAGGGAGCATGGAAGGAACTTTATTTTTTACTCTTGAAGTTTTGTAATTATGGATTCTACTGTAATGCTACTACTAATGTAACATAAAGCTTCCATTTTCAGTGCATTTTACTTCTTTTTCTACTTTTTCCTATGGATGATTTCAATCCATTTTTGCTCCTGGGCTTTGCCAACAGCACAAAACACCTGCCACATGCATGCATGGACTCTAGCTCCTCTTCCATGTAGAGTGTTCCCTCGAGCAAGTCTTAATAATGTTTCATTGGCTTATCTCTGACCTCTCCGTTGTTCTTACCTGGTCCTAAGATTATATTTTTAAGCATTGGAATGGGCTGCCCAGGAAAGTGGTTGAGGTATAGTGCTTAGAGACATGGTTTAGTCATGGTTTTTATCAGAGTTAAGTTGATGGTTGAACTAGATGATCTTAAAGGTCCCTTCCAACCTAGACAATTCTATGATTGTATGATTCTATATGTAGACAATGATCTGTATAATTTTTATATGGATCACCCGTGTGTCACAGCTGCTCATACGTGACCAGCTGATTGCAGGAAAGGTGTAGATTTTGTGGAGCTGTTGCTTGTCATGGACTTTTCTTGGTGTATTGCTTACCACCCTCCATAGCTGACAGCTGAGTGCAGATGAAGCTCAGTGGGAATCACAGCACATTTGTCTGCCATGTAGTGTGCAATGCAGTCTAAATTAATGTTCATCTGTTTTGCATGTTCCCTATACTGACAGAAAAGGAAACCTTCCTTCAGTCATAGACATAATTGACACTTTTTGGTTAATATAGTTAAAATAACAACACATATTTATTGGCTTATGTTTTGTTCCATGTTTGTTTTTTTTCTTGTTTGCACTAGTAATGAAAGAAATCCTGTCAAGTAAGTTGACGTATTATTTCTATCACATCTAGATTATTGTATAATGCCCAGTGATAATCTAGATGCTTCAGAAACAGTTGGAAGAGAGTTTCTCTGCCCAAAATAACTTTAAAATGGCAGTTTTAGCCATTGATAGAGGGACAGAAACCAGTGTGTTTCACGGTGTCCAGGCTGAAAATTCAAAGCTAAATTTTTTGCATGTGCCTTGGTGAGCATTTAAGGAGGGTTGCTTTAAGGCAGCCTAGGGAAACAGCATCGGGTTGAGTATTTAGTCAAGCTGTGCTACCATCCTCACTCTGCTTCTGGCCTGCTGGTACACTTCAGTAAGCATCTGTGGCTCATGATAGCTGTCTGAAAGCTAAAGATAATGATACTGATTTCTTCTGGGAGTAATCTGAGATTCAGGTGTGGAAAGCATTGTATGAAAAGTGGTCTTACTAGATACATGCTCAAATTAAGCTTGTCAATTAGATGTGAACACATTGATTTTTCAGTTCAGTGAATAAACTTAGCTCTAATGTAAGTGTACTTGTGGTGTGGCATTAACAGTTAAAAAAAAATAAAGGAAGGAAAGAATCAGAGCCCACTAATTGTGGAGTTTAATGGCTTAGTGGACTATAGAGGAGATGATGTTTTGGGCCTCAGAGGACGAGAAAGGACATGGCCATATGACTGGGGAGGAGTAAAAGGTTTAGTTGTGGTTTGTTTGATTTGCAGGTGTGTGCTTCTCTATGATGGAGAAGAGGGAATACAGAATTTTCCAATAAAATTTTCAGATGAGTTGCACACGTCTGAAGCCTGGAAGTTAATCCTACCTCTACACAAGAGGTCAGGCAACGGCAGCTTTGAAGAAATGCAAACAGCTAAAGGAACAGAAATTGAAACTTGTTAACAGGATGGAGTAGATACAGCTTAAGAAGCGCAACGTGGTGAAGGCTGAGGTTATATGGTACATTTATAAATGTGGGTCTACTGAGGAGAATGTCAATCTGATATTGGTCTCTGCAACCCAGTTCAGGATTCAAATTAACCAGATAATTGGACCAGATGAGGTGCATCCAAGAGTGCTGAGGGAGCTGACCAATGTCATTGCAAGGCCACTCTCTATCATCTTTGAATGGCCAAAACTGTCAGGGCAGATTTGTGACAAATGGAAACAGGCAAATATAATGCCATTTGTCAAAAAGGAGGATCTGGGAAACTATAAGTATCGCTTTAGTCCCTGGGAAGGTTGTGGAGCAAATCCTCCTGAAAGCTGCATCCAGGCATGTAAAGGATAGCAAAATGACTGTGAACAGTAAGCCTGGACTGACCAATGGCAAATTGTGCCTCCTATAGTGAGAAAGCTGACTGTGCAGATGTGGATGCCATTTACCTTGATTTTAGCAAGGATTTCAACCTGATTTTCCATAGTCTTATTGAAGTCAGATGATCAAATCTAGTCAATGTACTCGATGTGTTGACTACAAAGTGTATAGCAAAGTGACTGGGCTGCTCAGAGTCAAAGAGTAGTGGTCAGTGGTTTGAAATCCCAGTGGTGGCCAGTTATTAGCGACATTTTCCTGGAGTCCTTACTGCTTTGATGCTTTTTCCTGTAAGTAATGACTTGGAGATTGAGATGAATGAACCAAAGACAAATTCAACCTGGGGGGAAATGATCAATTTGCTAGACAGCAGGGCTGCTTTATAGAGGGATCTCAACGTGCTGAAGAAACGGGTTGCCACAAACTGCACAGTTTTTGGACAGAAAACCAGCAAAGTTCCAAATCTGATGCAGAATAACTCATGAAAAAGCACAGTCTGAGGACTGGCTGGAAACCAGCTATGTGGAAAATGGCCTGGAGGTCCAGGAAAATGGCCTGGAAAATGCTGAACGTTGAACGTGAGTCTGCAGTGTGCCTCTGCAGCAATTATGGCTAACCACATTCCAGGCTACATTAGTAGCACCATAGCCAGCAGGTTGGGGTAAATGGTTATTTCCTCCATTTGGCCCTTGTACAAACACATGGGAAGCATTATGCCTGGCTTTGGACTCAACAGTACGAGAAAGACACTGACATACTGGAGGGAATCCAGAGAAGCGTCAACAAAGACGATGAGGGACAAGAGCACACAGCATGGGAGGGAAGGCTAAGGGAATTAGATTAGATCCTGGGCTGCATCAAAAGAAGCCTGACCAGCAGGTTGAGGGAGGTGATTCTGCCCCTCTGCTCTGCTCTGATGAGACCCCACCTGCAGCACTGCATCCAGCTCTGGGGCCCTCAGCACAGGAAGGACATGGACCTGTTGGATCGGGGCCAGAGGAAGCCACAAAGATGATCAGAGGGCTGGAGCACCTGTCTCATGAGGACAGGCTGAGAGAGTTGGGGTTGTTCAGCCTGGAGAAGGCTCCGGAGAGACCTTATAGCGGCCTTCCAACACCTAAAGGGGGCCTACAGGAAAGACGGGAAGTCGCTTTATCAGGGATAGGACAAGGGGTAATGGTTTTAAATTGGAAGAGAGGAGATTTAGATTAGATACCAGAAAGAAATTCTTTACTGTGAGGGTGGTGAGGCACTGGAACAGGTTGCCCAGGGAAATTGTGGATGCCCCATCCCTGGAGGTGTTCAAGGCCAGGCTGGATGGGGCTTTGAGCAACTTTGTCTAGTGGGAGGTATCTCTGCCCCTGGCAGAGGGGTTGGAACTAGATGATCTTTAAGGTGCCTTCCAACCTAAACCATTCTATGATTCTGTAATTCATTCAGTCCAGAGAGTAGAAGGCTAAAGGGATATTCCTCTTCAGTTGTCTGCAAGTGTTTAACTTCTGTGCTTTATTGGTAGATAATTCCAACCATATTCTTGGGTTTCTTCTTGAACTCAATTCAAGCTCCAAATATTTTGCTCACTGCCATCAGAAGCATAATGCTTTTCACTCTGCTGTGTAAGAGGACCTCAGATCCTAACTGTACACAATTCTAAGAACCACTCCCCTTACCTCAGCTGATTTTTTAACTCTTCCAGCTTGGACTTCCATATCCCTTTCCACTTGCAGCCACATAAATTTTTTCACTTGTGACTTGTGCTTGACCTTCATTTGTTTGCCTGTGGGTGTCACAATCCACTTTTAGAACATTATTTTTCAAAAAATGCATATTGCTTTTCTATTTTGATGCTCTGCAAATCTACACATCCTGGAATTAGAAGGAAAGCTCTGATTCCACCACTGGGGGAACTGCGAGTATGCAAGCATTTACTGGAGGACTGTGTGTTTGATTCTTTTTTCTTTTTCCTTTTTGTTTTTTCTTTTAAATCTTAACTGCAAGAAGAATAGAAATGAAAAGCTTCTGTAAAACATACAAACAAACAAACCAACCAGAAATTACCGTGGGAATTGGAGCTGCAGCCATACAGCTGAGCCTGCCATATTTTCCAATTCCTGGGAGTCTTAAGTCTGCAGGCCTAAAATGAAAACTGTTCTTAAATCATGCTGCAAGTTTCAGTGTTGCAGAGGTCTAGTAGAAGCCTGACGTATTTTCTGAATCCCAAGGAAATGAAGAGCTGCAAGGCGAAAATGAAAATACGTTCTCAAATCACCGTGGGAGCTCAGCATCATAGAGGACCAACTAACAAGTGCTTCAGTGTGGATTTCCTTCTCTCTTAGAATTTGAGAGTGGTAGGCTTATGCTGAAAGAAATCAAATCTACTCCTCAAAAAAATGGTACTAAAAGGACTCAGGAAATCATAGGCAGGGGAAGCTCAATAACATCTAGATTGTTGCAAGTTATTTGTCCGTAAAGTATGAAAATGAGGATAGAATTAGGAGAGCAGATTTCCTCTTTCATTTCCTCACTATAAATTGATAATAGTAAAATTGATGACCAGTGCAAGTGAGAATGAATTTGGCCCAAGGAGAACTAATTAGAAACTCACGCCAAAACATTCTTTTTCAATCTGTCTGTGGATGCAAATCTCTCCTCCGCAGTGCAGAATTCAATTGCACATTCCACACTGAGAACTTCACCCAAAGGCAATTCAGTAGGGAAAATGGTCCAGTAATTTTAAGGCCTTTTGGTTCAGACGTCTCTGAATCCAATTTCTGTGGATTACTCTTGGCTTCAATTTTTCCAGTGGAATGAGGGATAAAATATTACTAAAGGAAAATACAATGTAATCAGTAAATAGAGGTTTGTCTTGCATTAATTTATTATTAAAATATAGGCTACTTTTTAGTGTTTTCAGCCTTTGTAAAAACACATTTTACCACAAAGAAACATTGTGGGTTAGTACATTAGTAATATACGGGGAAATGTCCAGTAAGTACCTATCTTGTAATGTTAAATACTTCTATACCTCTTTAATGACATTAGTCGGATTGGTTTAAATAGAGGGATGGATTAAATATTCGGATTGAAAATTATTTAGTCGGTATATGAAGCAGTAATTTCTGGAGATTGCTAGAAAGGAACTTCAGCCCAAGCTGCTAAAATATTTCTTTTTTTCTTTACAAGAATTTAACATTTTAGGTCCTGTGCTGTGGTACTTGGAGACTTGTGGCACTTTCCTGGCAAAAAGAGCACTTGGTGAGTTATTCTGAATTAAAATGCTCGTTCAACAAGGACGCACGTAAAACACATTTGGCAAAATTAAGAAGTACTGCAGTGTCTATAAAAAATGGGGGAAGAAAAATCATGATGTGTCTAGACCCTGACCTACAAACCATTTCAATCAACAGAGGTCTTTCTATTGACTTAATCCACTTTAGATAAGTCTTGTGGTCCATTAAGTCTATATCAGTGTAACAATGAGTTATGCTTACATCTAAATCTTCCTACCTTTTAACATGGCTTAGGCATATGCTTAAGATGAAGCAGAGCCTCAAGTGCTTTCAATACAGGGATGTTGAAATGTCCCATCGAACTGGAACTTTAATGAAAGGAGAAACTTATAAATTAACATGAACACAACTTTTGTGTGGGGAATTAGTTACCAGATGCCATGGGCAGCTAAGCTCTGATATATAACAAATCTAAATTTTGAAGGATCTCTTAATGTGCTCTATCTTCCTATGTCTATTTTTAATAGATTGGAAAGTCTTTTGAAGAGAGGATCTCCTGAGTCCCACTGATTCTCAGACTTTTGCCAAGTCCAGGCTATTGGTGATATCCCACGGCTTTCTCTTCAGTATTACCACATTTTTAAAATTCTTCTTGCAGGTAGACTTCCCTGTACTTCTTGGTAAACTGGACCATTGATTGTGATCTTCATACTTGTTACCTTTGATACTGAAATATGAATGTTTTCAACTGAGTCATGCACGTATGTAAGTCATAATTTATGCAATAGCTCCAGTATATCAGTGGGATTTTTTTTTTTTTCAACAAAGACAAATTTTATGACAATTACCTATTTGGTTTCTTTTAAAAGAGCCAATAAATTTTTAATTTCACCATCTATTGTTTACTAGGAAGAAGTGTTCATGCCTCCTCTTTTTGCTGCTACTAAACACAGGAATGACATTGCACTATTTACGTTTTCCTTGCATTTTGTTGTTGTCAGTGCCTTCTGTTGCAGTGACAGCTACAAGTACTTCTTCTGTGATGAGCAGAATGGCCACCAAGACTCACCAATGGATGAACGCTGAAGCAGGATGACATGGAGTTTACACAGTTCCTGAAGGCTTTGATAGCATAAAATAAGTCTGACGTCTTGTGCAATGCAGAGGAAAAGATGCCATCTCACAACTTCAGCATAAGCATCATTCTATTCAAGTCTTTGCCTACCTTTAACAGTAGACTCAATATTGCTTTAAGTTCATTATGATGGAGAATTCAGTATGTCCAGAGCTTGAAAAAATAGTGTTAAAGTGACTTATTATTCATACTTTGAAAAAATCCATCTTTATGATTTGACTTCCAAAGACTGATCTAAAACTTCTCAGAGTTCTATGTTTAAAGAAAACAACAAATCAAAATAAAATCAATAACATTTTGATAGTTATGTTTCAAATACAATCACAGAATCACAGAATCAC
>KZ506786.1:103322-115844 GCA_002844005.1 Limosa lapponica baueri | reverse complement strand
GAGCAGACAGAACATATGGTGCATATGCCATATATGACAAAATGTGTGTAAGTAGCAGCATTTGGAAGTGAAATCTGTCCTGAGCTAAGTCTCTCCCCAACATCAAAACTTGCAATTCCTTCAGTCACAACTATGACCTGGATTTCTGAACACAGTTTGCAGACAGTTGAGCCATGAAGGGCTGAAAAATGCATATAGTGAGGTGGTCTCAATTGCTAATTAGTAATAGAATACAACATATGTTTGCATATCTAAAAAGCAGCTGTGTTGCACTCGGCTCCATTGTTCCAAATAAATTGAAAAAGATAAATGCATTGCTCTGTATAAGCACTAAGAAGATGAAGCATTTATGCTTTGTTAAACTTTTCAGACACTCGAGGGTGTTTGAAATTATGATGCATGTTAAATTTAAGCAGATTTATTATCCACGTGTTCTGAATGTAATGAACACTTCACTGCCTCATGTTTCCTACTTAAAAAATAGCAAATTTTCTAAACAGAAAACACGTGTATCTTGCATAGGTCTAACAGAAAACTTTCAGCCACGTAGATACTCTGAAGTAACAACGAATGTCTAATTTTAAACATTTTCCTATAGCCTTTTTATTTATGTGCACACAACTTCAAGAGCCCGCAAGAGCAGTTAAAAGAGACTTCCAAAACTGTTGGGCATTTTTAAGCCAAACGGGGCTTTGAGCACTTTGCACTGAAAGTTCTTAAATAAAAATTTTAATTTCAGAGGCATTTCAAACCAGAATTTATTCCAGTGTACATTGTGTTTTCTAATGTATAACAAACTCCCTAAGCAGATACTATGGGGAGAAGGGTGCAATTTCCAGTGTCAGATTTTCAGTGTGTAGATGAACAGCCAAATTGAGATATCCAAGTCCTACTTGAAAATTTAGGGCTTGTTTCTTTACTTCCAAGCACTCTTCTTACGCAATGCTTCAATTTAAACTATCCTGAGTACTGGCGCAGAATTAATCAGGTCAGTGAAAGCAGGCTGCTAGCCCCGATTACTACACCTTTAAATACCTCTTCCATACTGACAGTTCAACTGTTACTCTTCTATTTTTAAATTGGTTTCAAACTCAAGACCCACGGGGCAGGGGGGCAAGTTCTTCTCCAAAAATGCCATTGACAAGATGCCAACACCCTCAGCTCTTGAGGTTTTCCCCCCTTTTTTCTACAGCTTGTTTACTGGATTGTTAAGCATTCTGGCAGCAAACGGAAGGGGGTGGGGAAGAAGACGAGCTGCCACATTTCTAAAATTAGCATCTTCTGTCTCTGAGAAGCCTGTGGAGATTTAAAAAAATTAGGTTTCTCTGCAAGATGCAGAGAGATGTAGAATTTAAATTGTGTTACACAGCTAAGTCTTAAGCTCTGTTTCATGCCAGAAAGCTAGTTCACCTTCCCTCCCCCCCCCAGCTCCCAGTCAGAGACCATTACCGCAAAATACCCAGGCCATTTTATTATATAAAGTAATTGCATTCATTTGCCCTGTCATCCACAAGCAGCTCCGTGACATCTTCCACATGAGCTTGCCTATAAAGTCACAGACTCACTCCCCGTTACAGGTTGCTCCCGCTGTGCTGTCAGAAAGGCACTGTGAGAACCACAATTCCCTCTGCAGTGTGTTTTTCTCCCCTCAGCTGTATTTTTTGTGTCCTCAGGTACCTGGTAATGCCCTGCTCAGAGAACGTGTTGTGTCCTTCTTCAGGCTTTAAAAGGCAAACATTCATAACAGAAGCTGCTGCAGTTAACTGCTCTAGCACATATGCACGTGCAGATATAACCATTACAGTACTAATTCTAATTCCAGAGTAGAAATACACAGTGACATGTTGCTTTTAACACACAACCTGTCATAAAAACACAATTAAAAGTTACAATATCTTGATATTTGTTATTTATTAATAAAACCCAGCACTAAAAGAACTTGATTGTGCCTCAGTTCCTGTCAATCACACTTCTGCTACCAGTACAATTTGCTCTGGACAAAAATATCAGAAGCAGCAATAGACCCGTGTTGCAAAACCTTAACTCAGAATGTTGGTCATACGCTGATGGGCTTTATGTTAGAAATGGAAGAGACTCAAGAATAAAAAAAATTCCTTTCCAAGAACCAGTAAGTGTGCCAAAGTCTGTCTTTGGTTTACCCCCTGGAAGGAGCCAAAGACTCAGCCATGAAACAAGCGCAGGCTAGCACAGACAGAAAACATACGGGACTGGAAAGTTTTGGTCCAAAATTCCCCCCATTTCTTTTTTTTAGCAATTACATTTATTCTACTGTTACAAGTCACAGTTCGCGCCTTGTAACAACTATATGGGCTTATATCACCTCACAGCACTTCTTTCAGGTATCAGACACATCAGTGGACAGTGCTGCAGCAGCAAGCGGTGAAAGAACTGGGAAGGTTTCTTTCATGATTCCTACAAAGGAAAGTGCCCAAAATAATACATGCATTTCGGATCACAATGTTTTGCTTCATCAAAATAGTTACTGACTTAAAAAGCATGAGATAGTAATATATACTACATGCTACAAGTATACATAATCTATATAATATATAGCATAAGTAATATATAATATATACTACTAAGTTATATACACTATACACTAATATATAGTATATATATAACATACACCCTTAAATGAGATGTTTCAAAATAACCAAAAATCTGCACATTTTGTTCCCAAACCGAAGAAAGAAGTTTATTTGAACATTCCGTGACATATTTTTGTATTTTTAATCTGAAATGAAAATCAAACCAATAAAATTCCATTTTAGAAAACACTTCACATTTGGTGAAACTCCGTAGATCCAAAGTAAGTGATTTCATTCACATTACTCTCACCACCTCTAGTTTAGATGTTTACTGTAAAATTATTTTAGACCTGCTTTGAGTCTTGAAGTTAACAAAAGATGACCTTGTCAAGCACTTCCTGACTGGAGACAGAAAAATCTGCATAAACTGGAACCAAAATCCACCAGAGCTAATAAGAGGGTTCGACAGACACGAGTTCAGGCCCTGTCACATCCTAACCCTAAGTGCTGTCCTACCAATATCCCAGAGATGCTGTAACTCATAGCTTGGCACAGGAACTTGCTACAAGTTAAGTCTCAACATACATATCTCTACACATTACTGGTAAATTAAAACTACTGTCACCCCTTTCAGCCATTTCCCATTAATTAAATGAAAGCACAGAGTTCCGTTTCTTTAATTAGGCAGTGTGAGCACCACAAAACCCAGCCTGCATGCAGCAGCTTCACTGTTCTTAGTGATAACCTGGATCTACTTTGTATTTGCACTGACCTCTCAGGCACAGCCCTTAGAAATGCCCAGGATCAGCCTGTTACTAAAAGCTGAGCTTAAAGGTGACCAATGACCCCAACACATGAAAACCCCTACTTCTTCTTTAAAGGAAACCCCTGCCCCCAACAACCCAGTGAATTTAGTCTGTCCTCACTGTCCACAGGCCATGGTTTGTTCATTCCTGGTAATAAATTATGAATGCCCCCCCATACGCATCTGTTACTCAAATCACCAGCTAAATAATGTATGAATAAATGAAGAGACTCCTCTGAAGGGAGCGAACTGTGGGGGACTAAACTTTGAATCATGTGCTGGAGCAGCAAGCATCAAAGCTTTGCTACCAGGTTTGACCCCAGCTGGGTTTTCTTTTTTAAAAGGGTTAGAACTAACCTCTTATGAACATGAATGGCTAAACAGCAGGAGCATGGCATGAAAGCTTGCCCAGAAATGCAGGGAAAGAATGATACCCCAAATGAAGAAACTTGCTAGAAGGTATGGCTGGGTATCAAAGGTCTTCGCTATCTTGTATCAGTCTGAACTGGGACAGAAGGTGGCAAGTGAATTGATAATTTTCACCAGAAATACATGGGCAGGTAATTCCCACTAACAAAGTGTTCTGGTTCAAGGGAACCGATGAAATTCAAAAATAAAAAGTCTGCAAATAAAACAAAACGTGAAGAAGGGCTGCTCAAAGAAGTTTCTAAGGTTATAAGCTTAGAATGATAGAAAATTAGAATAAAGACAAGTGACAGTCCTTGCAATATTCACCTAACCGAATCACAGCCACACAGCTACACCAAGTAAGATCACAGACTTTGTTATTCTTAGTAGTTCATGTGACACAAATTTATAAACACATGTGCAAATAATTTATAATTTCTGTTACACAGAGATCTTACTGCTGCTTCAGGCATAAAGAATCTACCTTAGAATACATATGAAAAACTGTATTTCAAAACAATACCTTTGGAAAGGGGGAAAAAGGGAATTACCATACTGCATTAGGCTATATCTCCACATAAGACAATGGAGGTGCATTCCTGGAGCATCCAATTAAAGCTTGTTAGACCAAAATTTGAATGAATTTGAAATGAATCAAAATTTGCCTAACAGATCAAAGGATCCAGGAAGTCTCCCAGTGTTAAAAAGAGAAGGAAAGGGGTATTAATATCATCTTTCCATGCTTTATCTGATGATAATTTGTACCCCAGGAGTCAAAATATCCAGTATTATCTGGAAGTACTTGTTTTAGACAATCTCTGGTACACTACTAAAGATATCTGATCATTAGCTGGCATGTTGAATACCAACACTATACTACTATCAGGTAACTGACAGAAGCCAAAGCTGCAGGTGGCTTCTGAACAACAGCACTGACAAGATGACCAGTTAATCCAAAATGTTTGCAGCCTGATAAAAAAGTCTAGCATGTGTTCTGCTGTTACAATTAAGTCAATGACATGTGTTCTTGGTGCCCTAGCTATCATTGAGGTCGGTGTCCGCCTGTCATCCCCTCCCAGCCACGTTCAAGTTTCCCTTGTTGCAAATTGTGACCTTTGCATCTTGCCTTTTCACTGTGCCCCTCAAGAAGAGTCAGGATCCACCTTCTCTAGAAGTACCTATTAGCAACGGAAGACCACGCTTACATCTCCTCTTCCGTTTTTCTTCTCCAAGCCAGTCAAGCCCAGTTCCCTCACCCTCTTTCTTCGTACGTCATATGCTCCAGACCCATAACATCTCATCAAGCACTGCTGGAGGCTCAAGTTGGAAACATCACCCATGTGTTGGGGAACCTGAACTGGAAGCAGTATTGGATAGGACCTCAGAAGCGATGCTCAGGAAGGGACAATCGCCTCCCTCCACCACCTGGCCATCCTGCCCAAGCCATCACAAGTGCGGTTTGTCTCCACTGCCACAGGGATGCGCTGCTGACACACGGAGAGAAAAGCTGTCCCAGCAAACGCCTCAGGCTTGGAATTGGCTCTGAAAAGTGCAACCGCTGTCAAGTGCGGGAAGAGAAACAGAGAATGGCACATCTACAGACTGTTCAGTCTTTACAGAAACCAGAAACATACCTTTAATTATTTCACTGTGTAGGAGGACACAAGAATTCAGTGCACAATCCCCTGCATGAGCTATACATCTTAGACATAAAATGCTGTGCCGACGCAGGCTACTGTCTTTCAGGAAACTGCCAAAGCCCCCTTATGTTTTCAGTGTGCCTCATCCGTTGAGAGCTTAAGCACCACCTGTTCAGGTGTCGAGGACAGGTATTTATTTCTCCATTATAAAAACGAATGGAACAATCTGTCACTGCATCATCTCTCGTCCCTAAATTATCTCATCATGCTGCACGTTTCACAACAACAAAGTAGCATGGGACCTTCACCACTCCATCACATCGCTAGCTTTTATTACTGCCTCAAACCGTTCTGATCAAAGTGGGAAATCTGCATAGCTTGGATGTTACTTGATGTCAGTTAGAAACTTCTACTACAGCAAACTGCACACAGCACATCAGTCAAGGCACCCGAACTTACAGTAGGAAAGAAAATCAGGTTCTAAACGAGACAGTAAAGAACCCAGCACAGACTCTTTGGTGATAGTTATTAGCAAAGTCACTCTGATACCAAAACTGTATTTACGGGACAACACGGCCATGTTACACAATGCAGAGAATACAGACTTTATCCATACCCTACCTGTCTGTAAGAAGCTTGAATCTAACATCTGGTAGTTGCACTATTTAAAAAAGCTTTCCCAGTGGAAGATAAGCATTTCAATAGTAGTGTGGCAAATGCATGCTTGGAGAGTGGGGAAGGTTATATAAAGCCCACAGAGAGAAGAAAAAGGCAAGAATAGAACTGTTTCACTGGAAGAATATCCCTAAGGTCACTGGGTTTGAGGGCACAGAAAGAACAAGAAGGTAGCACTACACCCTGCAAGACAGTTAGGTGGTTGTTCAATAGAGCTTAGAATAAAAACTAATCTCGCTGTTTAGCATTTTCTGAGGACCCGGCATTACACAGCACCTGAATGCCTGCAGGTGCTTTTAACAGTTAGATGCATTCCATGCCTTAGCTGTAATTTACTTGTCAGTCATTTACTTTACTAATTATCTACTCAAAATGGCTCATCATACAGGATACCTGAAGGGTTACAACCACCATTAAAGATGTGATAGCTTTATCCTCAAACAGAACAAAGATACAAGTAACATCATCCTCTACACAAATATGCTTTGTCATAAAACATGCAATTGACACATGTGTATACAGAACCACGAAAAACACACAATACTGAAGAATAAATTTAAGATCTGAACACATTAATGGCTTAAATAAACTATGTACCACAGCCAAAGGTAAGAGTGACTGCACAATCAAACCAATCAGCATAACCTACAAGAGCAAAACTACTGTATAATCACAGAGAGAATGCAGGTACATCAGAGCTCTGTGGCATAAAGGATTCTATTCCAGATAGCAAAGATTAATCTCATTAAGAAGTGATGCGTATAGAGTTTAGCACACTGCATGTAGTCCATCTTTTTTAAAAGTCAACCTTCATTTCCTCCATCACTGAAGTTTGCAAGGTACACTAAATTTAGTATCTATAGCTAATGAAACTGCTCTGAAGTAAACAAATTTGTCAGAGGATTATGACTTGCTCTATCTTTAGCATTACCATTTCCCTGAAACAGTACTTATTTCATTTACAGTAAACAGAATGGGTTTTCATTTACTTAACAGTCTTTTTAGTCATCTAGATACTATGGCCATAATTAATAAAACATGCCTGCTTAGAGATAAAAGAGCTTTTGGAATGACAGTGTGCTGATAAGCTTTAAAAAAAAAAAATATCCTCGAAACAAACAGCTAAATAAATATCTCTGGACAAGTGAGAAAAAAGGAAAAGTAATGTGATGTTATGAAACTACAACTAAAAAGCCAACTGTGCACATAAGCACGAGTACAATTTATCCTCTAGATAAAATTCTAGTGCAGATGGCAAAAAGAATAAATCCACCTACTGTGCTTCTGTGGTGGGCTTCCTAAATCCATTGTCTTGCAGAAATAAGAATATTTTTTTCAATTGCCTATGTTAGAATGTAAAAATACTCTGCATTTTCCCTCCGTCTTGCTCCCTCTTCTGCTAGTCTCTCTTTCTGTTCTTGTGAGAAGGCAGTTTAAATTTCATCCCATTTATTAGCGCAGTCACTGAGGAATCACTGTCAGTTTTCCGATGGTACAAGCTCCTTTACTGTACACAACACCCGAGGAAGCGGGGGAGAGAAAGGAGGTAGGATTTTATCTAAACTACTTTTTGCTGGAACAATTAACTCTTCACCGACTGACATCTCCTTCCTGCTATCTCTAGCATCAGTTGACACCGAAACGTCCGTTCCTCTAAGGCAACAGGGAATTCTTTATGACAGCTGCTTAATGCTCATGTTCCTTCTTTTAAGATTTCCTCTGCTTTTGTCTTCCACTGATTAACAAGGAGCTACAGCCAGACACTGCCACAGCCATGACTTCTTACAACCATATGAAGTGTCCCTTTTATGCCAGAGTGATTAAGGACCACAAATCCTGTGAACTAAGTTTACTGTGATCCCCAATCACTAATGGCTATTAAAACTTCTAAAGATCTCTAATACAGATTTATTCTCCACCAACTAATGTTTACTTCTTCAGACAGAGTATTTAAAACCTCTAACACTGAACATCCAAATAACAGAACAAAATTATTTGCAAAGAAAACAAATTCACTGCCTCTAGAAAAATAAAATATGGATGCACCTGTACATACCACCTTCATCCCCAAACACTTAAATTTTCAAAGTGCTAGAGCAGAATGTTTGTTCCTTTGCTGTGAATTTACAGTCATGTAAGAAAGGACAATTTTGTTCCACTTCTTCTCAATCACCCGTTCTAATAAATAGAAATACAGTTTAGTAACACCACCCCATAGCCAGCTCAGTATAATCAATCAGGACTGCAAAGGTTTTCATAAGTCTGGTGTTTTCCTGGGAGAACTATCTGCTCTGTAGATATTTGCATCTCCTCTTAAGAGAGAGTTTTAACTTTTTAATCCCTGCCCACAGTAAGACTCTGATGCAAATTTTTACCTAGATCTGCATGAGAAAAACGAGTCAGAAGAACTAGATTCTCCTAACTAACCACTTTCCTCTGGAAGGCAGCATGCCGGATTAAGCACCAACTCAGAAGTGTATCTTTCTGAGAAAGATCTCCTTAACCATTTAAGATATTTTTGTCTTAATACTACTGCATCTCCAGCATTCAAAGAAGAAATATGTTTGCCCACTGTTGCAAGCATGATCCTTGAGACTCATTCTGATCACTAGCTAAGGAGTCTCTGTCATACTGAGGGAAAAAAAATTAGCAAAACCTTAAAATATTGCCAAAAATAATCTCATTCACTCTTCTCTATAAACCATTCACAGCTCCTCTGTTTTGTTGAGAGCATTTTCAGCATAAAAGGTCCATAATACAACAGCTTCTCCTCGCATTGGCTACACTGATTTAACTCATGGGTTTTACCTCCAAGGTCACAAGTATTCTCTTTTTTTTTTTTTTTTACCATATAGCCAGTGACGCAGCTGAAGAATCCTGGGTTTGCCTAGAAGATAGCTGCAGCCACACATAAAGCAGTTCCTCATAGTTAATTAACTGTAGAAAACCACTATGATTTGCTTCAGAAGACAACTGAAGTTATTTGTTCTCTCAAGAAACAAAGCATTCCTCTCTCCGATGAAGTATTTAACCTCAGATCAAACTGACAGATAAGATTCTGATGGGAACAAAGATAAAAAGAAAACTGCTTGTAGATGAAGGGCATTTAAATGTTTTGGAAGGTAAGCAATATCTAAAGCCACTATCACCCAGTCAGGGATGGCTTGGATTTTAAAAAGCCATTTGCCAAACTCCAGATGCCAATCAAAGCTATACGATAGTCCATGCTGTAAGACACAGCGGCTAAGAGTCACTTGGCTATTTCTGCATTCAGTGACTTCCGGGGGGATTAAGTTTACCAGAACTATCACTAGACACAAATAATTTATTTTGTGAGAAAATGTATGAGAGAGAGAGACTCAGCTTTCTTTACAGTGCTTACAAGAACAACATCCTTCTGAGCTGATTTGATTGACAGACTTATTCACAGCTAATGGCTGTATCTTAAGAACTTCCCACAGATAATGCCAATATAGTTGAACTTTGTTAAAGAACACTGGATTCCCCCCACTCCCATCTTTGACAAACACACAGGCTAAGCCCCCATCCAAATGAATGAAAGGAACATATTTTTCCCCTCGCAATATTATAAAGACTATTTTTGATTGTTCCAGCACTGGTTCAGTCCATCCAGAACTTGGTTTACTACCTCTAAACATACCTCTAACCATCTGACTGAGCATTATTTTTACTTATTGCAGTAGTTTCTAAGAATCAAGCTATAAAGAAACATAACTTTCTTGCTACCATATACTCACACCTATCAAAAACCTTCATTCTGCCTTGCATACAGCAACAGTTCTGAGGGAGCAACCCTGGGTAATAATCAGCAAGAGATGCCAGGTAGAAAAGCTCCAGGAATAACAATACTCTGACACAACTGGTTCTGAGGCAGCATGAAACTTTTCAAACCCGCATTCTAGAAGGATGAAGTGAACGTTTGAAGGATACGTCAATATGAGCACACATGCAGGGCAGTCTTGTGTGATTTTTCTCTTTCACAAGAAGCCTGCATAGTACTGGTCATACACGGTAGAAGAGCTGTATTTATGCACCATGATTTTGTCACGGTACTGTTCACAAGAACTGTTTAATAACCATGGAAGTGACATAGATATATATCTATAAATATAACTTCTTGTTCCAAAGTCTCCTCTCTCTCCTTTTTAGTTAGGTTTGTGCTTGTAATGCTAGTTTAGCATTTGTACTTTCATCCAGTAGATGGCAATAGCGATACAGAGAGACCATTGCACCAGCAATATTCTTATCCTAGACTCTGGAATGTGTGTGCAAACAGTACTATTTATTCTGCTTGAAGTGCCCCATTTCCCACTACATACTTCTAAAATCTTTACAGGCAGCAACAGATACACGAGAGGAAGAGTAAGAAAACCTGAAGGTGGGAGATTTTTGTGGAGGTGGAAGAAGAAACAGAGGTAACACTCAGGTGATCTAGTTTCTAATCCATGTTCAACCATAAAAACTCTTAACACCAGCACACCAAAAATGCCTCAGGCTTTACCTCAACAAAATAATTCCGCTTCTTCCACACATGACACAAAAATAGATCCATTAACATCACAGCAAGAGCTTGGATCAGACAATCCTATGATACTCATAGCATATTACTCAGTTGTTGCAGTCTGAGCCTAAATTAAAGAGGGGCTTGGTCAGTCTCCTCTCCAAGACTGATTATTTCTGTAAGGGCAATATAACTTGCTCACAGATTCTCTAAAGAGATTTAAATTGTCTTAGAGTAATATAATAGTCTTCAGCACCTCAAAAAAGGCAGTCTGTGTTGAAATTTTGCTCATTAGAAAGATTTAACCCATCAAACCTGTCATTTGTTATGTTTACTTTCCTTTTCAACCTTTAAAGTGAAGGCCTAATGATTTTAAGTTAAAGAAATGAAAATCTGAGATGCAGATTTCCACTACAAAGCTATCACATGGCTGTATCTACATGTGCAGTACGCTGCTTTTTTTCCCCAGTACAGAAAAAACACTGATTCTGCACCACAGTTCAGTCAGTACCTTTTATCTTGTTTTCACTAGTTAACTTCAACAGAAGAAACGGAACTAGCAATTAAATTGACTATCCAAGTAACTCTCCCCTTTTTTATTACAGTCACATGACTTCAGTCGCACACAGCAAAGAGAGGTGAGGCCAAACTGCAATATTCCCGCTGACAATAGAGAACAACCAACAAATCAGACCTTTGTCTTGAGTACCTTATGGTTCCCATTGCTATTTCTGACAGTTTCCCAACCTTCCATGCATTTATCCTCCCAAACTCCACGAAGACAAAGACAGGTAGTTATTAATATTTCATGATTCTAAAACAAAATCACTATGCAAGGTCAAAGGACGTGTGAATTGGAGACAACAAACTGCAGACCCCTCCACTCCACTGCGGGTGTCAAATTCAATAATATTTAGGCTCCTAACTTCCAACACTTTTCAGTGGGAATGTGCTGAAATAAGGAGTTAGGAGACTAAATTCCTTTAGGCACCTTGGCACAGAGCCTCCTAGAACTACGTTACAATACACTTTACTAAAAACCAGGCAAACAAAAACCCAAGTAAACATAACCAAGAAAAAAAAATAAAAAGAAAGGTTTGCAGTTTTTCATTGCCTGTTGAATCCACTTGGGCTAAATGGCAAGGCTTAAAAAGCTCATTTGATCCAAATTAATATCTTTAAGAAAACAAATATACATTCCTCAAAGACGGGAAAAAGGAATATATGAATCACATCAGCTGAAAGACAAGACACCAGTTTTCAGCACGTTCAATTTGAAATGCAAGATCCTCAGACACTGCTTGGTCCAGATTTACTATTGAGCAACGCTTTGTATCTTCATTTATCCTACAGAAGGATTGGAAATAGATATAAACCAGAACAGTAGTATTGTAAGGCCACTCTGAAAATAGGTAAAGGAAGATAACAGCTGAGAAAGAAAGAATCCAGGTTGAGGAGTGCTTGCATCAGCCTAAACACAGGCTAGCAGGTTTAGAGATTTATGTTGCTTTTGTACCATGGGAGCACAGCTCAGGATCATTAAAATGGACTGAAATATTCAAGATTTATTCTACTGCAGTCTTGAAATGCTTAGTCAGATGACTTTCAATTGGCGGATCATGAACATTAGCAGCCTCAAGAAAGATTTTCATCGTGCACTAAATCAGAGAAGTTTTGTGCCCTATTGTCCCCTTTTGTGTTATAAATTTTTCAGATACAGCAATACTAATTTTTGCTCAGAGTATCTGAAATATAAATTAGCTGCTTTAAATAATTTTGAATATCTCAAAACAAATGAAAAAATAATCCAAGTGGTCATCTGTACCTTACTCAAATTTCAAATGATTTCATAAATCTTAATTTTTGGGAGGTACACTTAAGCAAATACTTAGTTCTAGTGACTTTTATCACTTTTTTTTTTTT
>KZ506785.1:101996-146646 GCA_002844005.1 Limosa lapponica baueri | reverse complement strand
GCAGCAGATTGCTGCTGATATACTGAGAAGCTCATTTATCAGCAAAAATACGAAGATGCCAAGCAAACACATCACATAACTATAACTCCATCAAAGATCAAATGTTTCCTTCAGCAGTTCAGAGGTTCCAAACACGTGACATACAAAAGAGTAAGGAGACACAAATAAAATGTGTTCAAAATAAACAGCTGTGGACAACGTTTGTATAAGTTGCTACAGATAAGAGAGTATATATGTGTGTTTGCATATAAGTACACACACGGGAGAAGCCGTAGCTGTAAGTGGAAGCATTTACCCACGTACAGAACCTTAGTGCCCAGAGGGGACAACGGCCCCTTCCAGGGGCAGCCTGGCTGCTCTGCCCATGCCTAAGGACAACCTGGTGGATGAAGGGAACGGACGTGGAAGGGAGTCAGCTGCAGAGGCAGAGCTGTGGAAAGAGCCTCTCCCCTACCACAGCCTGGGACACTAATCGAGTCCTTAATCACCCTAAAGGAAAGCTTGTAAAGTAGGAAAAGGCAGCAGCAACCCCAACGCACCCAGTCCCCAGGCAAAAACTGCTTGCCAGGCATGGGCTCACTCGTAAGCCCTTTTGTCACAAGCTCCCTGTGGCCCTGTTTTCCCTAGTGGCTGAGAGCAGTTTGGAGCTAGTTCTACACAAACACAGATGACTGCTTTTTTATAAATAAGCAATGATATTACCATTACTCCAAATAACTTAATTTTGTTGCAGAATAATCTATTCCCTCCTTAGCCGCATGCCAGAAAGTGGTTGAGACATCGTAAGTAATATAAATGCTGAAGCCATCTTTATAGAACTGCCTAGAGATATCTGAATTAATATGACTTTTATGTGCAGTTAATTTTGGCTTCAATTGCTTTTTTTTTTTTTTGACGTAAAGAAGTTGGTACACTTATTTCATAATTATTGCTGTTAATTTTCTACCTAAATGAAATGTCTTTCCTTCGGCCTGTTTATGTGGGATATCAAGGTGTAGTACAGCAAGGAATGAACCGGCCATTATTGAGGAATAAGACACTGCTTGGTGTCTGTTCTCCTATTTACACTTTAGGTGTTTGGACACATTTTTTTTATTTCCCTTGGCCTGAGGGTTAAAATCCTACCTGGTTTGAAATTCTAGCTCCAGTAAGGCCAAGAGGTAAGGCCAGCTTTTTAATATGACTCTCTTCTGATGAGAAAAGTGAAACAAAAAAAAAATCTGTTGACATTCAATCCCTGAAAAGGTCTGTATCCCAGCTGGATTTACATGGGCACCCACATACACATAGATGTTGTCTGTCTATGCAATTAAATACAGCGTACAGACCTAGATATGTGCACTGATTAACTCTCTCAACAGTTAAAATCTTCCAGGTATTGACAACAACTCAGAAAAGGTAGTCAAATTGCTTAAATTAAGTCACTAAAGTTTAAGCAAGAGCTACTTCTCAGGATTTTTTATGATGTTGATGCATTCACTTTGGAAGCGCTGCAGAAGTCTCATGACATGCCTTGAAAGACATCATCTTGCTGGTAAAATAACCTCAAGATGCTTTTGTGAAAACCTGTACTTCACTATGCCCCTGAAGTACCATTATTCCATGAAGATAATGTTTTCATAATGTAATTGCTACTCTATGATGTTACTGTTATTGCATTTTAATAACACATGTTTAACTGTGTAAGACAATGAAAAAAATGCACTGTGAAAAGCCATGGCACAGTAATCATATTCAAGGCAATTTTCTTCATAAAATTTGAAAAAAATTCGGAAACCTGATTTTACATGTTAATTGCAGTGCGAAAAAGATTTAATGGGAGGCACTAGAATAGTGCCACAGTTAAAACACAGTAGTCAGCAAGGAAAATTATAGAGTTCTTTTAAAATTAATATCAAACACCAGCTCTACAAACTAAATATGTAAATGCCTCTACTGAAATTCAGCTGTTTTCTTCAAATCAAATCCACAGACTCCTCTTTGGAACATTATAACACACTCCTTTGTGCTTTTGCCTAGCAACGAGCCTTCTGGTGCCAGATGCTCTCAGGAGTGACACTCATTACTGCGAGATACCATCTCTTTACATCTCGGTTGTTTTACTGGAGGGAAGGCAGTCCCAGTTCAGGTTTTCTCTACACTTCTTCTGTCTGCAACCGGTGGGTAAGGCTGTGGAGCCCTGTGCAGCTGATGTCTGACAAAAGGCGGTGAGATGTGTTCTTAGCTTGGGGTGTAACGCCGTGAGTGAATGGGGAGCCCTGCGGAGGATGTGGTATTCCAGGAGTCCACAATCCCGAGCACACCATGTCTGCTCCGCTGGACCTCCTAGGTCAGGCTTGAGAAGCACATATGTTATTAATGTCACCTGCAACTTCCAATATCTTTGGGAAAGGCAAGCTGTATGTGGATCAAGGGGTGAAACGTTGATCCTGACCGAGATGCTTGCACGTTTAGGAGCTGGCAATCCCTAGGAGAAGCACAGGGCTGGGGGCTCCCAGCCTCGTGTCGCGCTGCACAACCCCCCGGCTGCGTGGCAAACTCAGTTTGGAGCAACACAGGTGCCTGTGGGCAGCTCCCTCTCAGTGCCATGATTATGCCTGGACTTCCCTTTGTCTGAAAGTCCAGCATGAAGTTCTCATGGGAACACCCTTTAGGAATAGACTTTTTTTTATATGTTGCCTCGAATGGCCAAAGGGAGCACAGAGAGTGCACGAGGGGAAAATTGATCCCGGCTCAGTCCGATGCTGCACAAACGCAGGGTACCCAACATCTGAAGGGGCCTAAGATTTACTTGCTCTCTATGCTCCTCTTATTCCATCTTATTAAAGCAGTTCTCTTACTAAGCCATTTGTTGTCAGGCCTTTCTTGTTGAGATCCCGAAAGAGCCCTGCTCCAGCTCTCTCCCCTCACCACCATCACCAGCCGCTGTGCAGAACAATAACTAGTACAGGTAACTAATCAGCTACTTCCAGTTATGTTCGACTATCTCACTTGTGTTTATTCAGTCATTATACATATTTACAGTATCAAACTTTCAGTAGAAGCCAATTTTTAATTTTCTGTCTTTGTACAGTGGTTCTCATGATTCCACAGTCTAATACACAATGTGGTTGTGTTTACTGGCAAAAGCTGTCTTTTAAATGATGACCAATGCACCTAATGGCCTTAATTTATTTATAGAACTGAACAAAGGCCTCAGACCCAACCTTTGCTTCCATATTGCCGAAGGCTATCATCAAATTTTAATTGACAATCTGAATCTGCCCCAAGAGATATTTCCTCATCTCTTCCAAGGACTGGGAGGGTGTTTTTCCTTAGGCTGAGATTGCACTCACCCAGAGCTGAAAAGTTCTCACATCAGCATTAGGTTTTTTGCCAGGCTTAATTCAAACCCCAGTTCTAGAATGATGAGTAACACACCTGACCTTTTTCTGAACCAAAGGCCTCTCATTTTTATATGATGGATTAGAATTCCTGAGGAGGATGGTGGTTATTCCCTGTGGGAAGAGCAATCCACCGTGCACCTGCACTAACACTTCCCACAGCTCCAGTCTGAAGAGAGAAAACCCTTGACTAGTGGCCTCTGACCTTGCCCTCCAGTGGTGAGGTTTTGAAAAGCTCTGCAAGGAGGAAATCATTACTTTTCCAGCCTACGTCTCAGCAGAAAAAGACCCACCATTGGAACCAATGACCTGTGCAGCTGGGGCTGGAACCTGTGGAGTTTCCTCCGTCAAAGGGGGGAGGAAAGAACTGGAGGAGGAGAGCACACACTAAGATGTTGGGCACTGCAGGTGTTCACTGAACTGCCTTCACATTATCCACAGACATCATCCCAGCCTGAGGTGCCCAGGGCACCTTGAGGAGTACACTTCAGAGTGCACATTTCCATACTGAAACACTATCTCCATGAACCAACCCAACCACATTCTGTTAGACAAAAAGCAGAGTTAACAGAACTGGCTGTTATCATCTTATGATGCCTTCTGGTGCCTATCGACATGGGAGGATGAAGCCATCTCAACATGGATCCAGCCCCAGACTGCAATCACTCTTTCAGAAGTGAAGACGGGAGCATTCATTTCTTGGCCACCACCCACAGTATCTGTGCCTTCCATTGTGCATTCCTACTTCAGCCTATACATAAATAAAGAGGGAAGATTGCAGAGAGCTATGGTATTGCTTCAGGTTGTGTTTGTGCACTCTATTTTTCATTTGAATATTAAAATTAGTGTTTATTACAAACTGCAGAGAGAATACAATACACGTGCTGGCTGCAGCGTTAGAGTTCTTCCCACAGTAAGTATCTTTATACCCTACTTCAATACAATGAATCTTTTTTCTGCAGGTCTCTTGACACCAAAAAAAAGTCATCGCTGGTGGTGCTTATGAAAAATGGGGTTTTTTTGCTTGCCACAAAGTTATATCACTATGCAAGGCAGATGGGGCCAAACATAAGCAAGCCTTCATGCAGGGCTGCAGTGCAGTCACCATATACCATGCAAGCATAGATCTGCTACTTTCATGTTCATCTACAGCTCCCTAATCTTAAAACAGCAAGTACTTTGTAAGGAATAAAAATTCTGCCCTCCATGGCGAGCTAGCACACGTGCTTGAAGAGCCAGGATAGAAACATTTGCACAGAGCCTGCAAAAGGAATTGTTCACCCTGCACAGAGAGAAACTGCTGAAGATGCTCCAGAGGATTAAAGAGCAGTTAAAGCATGGGGGACAGAGAAGCATCACAGGAAGATGGAGCAGGCAAAATGGCAACGAGGGAGATGGAGAAAACAAGATGGATTATCTACCAAAGTACAGGATCACACAATCACAGAATGATATGGGGTTGGAAGGGACCTCTGGAGATCATCCAGTCCAACCCCCTGCCAAAACAGGATCACCCAGAGCAGGTCCCACAGGACCGTGTCCAGGCAGGTTTTGACTGTCTCCAGAGAAGGAGACTCCACCACCTCTCTGGGCAGCCTGTTCCAGGGCTCTGCCACCCTCACAGGAAATTAGTTCCTCCTCATGTTTAGATGGAACTTCTTATGTTCCAGTTTGTGCCTGTTCCCTCTTGTCCTGTCCCTGGGCACCACTGAAAAAAGACTGGCCCCAGGTACCATCACATTAAAAAAAAACCACAGAACAAACCACAAGAAACCCCAACAAAACAAAAAACCACAGCAATACAGGCTTTAAATCTGTGGTTTTTTTCCAATCAGGCTGTGAAGGTAGACGGGACGCTTGATACAGGCAGCATATTTTTATTCTGGAAGCAGCTGGGTTCTCCCTCCTGCTAGTGTATTTTACTCCTACAAAACGCTACCAGCTAAGAACAGAAGCCCACAGCTATAGACTTGATAAAATTAAAACAGTGAGACCTAGAAAAGCTGAACTAGGCAAGGCAACTAAAGAGTAAGGCAAAGGAGATAAAACATGCAAAATACACCGCAGGTATCAAATGCCGTTTTTTATTTACTTAAAAGAAACCTTTTCATTTTATATCTTTTGCTGCAGTCTTGGTTTATGTTCAATGCACTCAGCAAAAACTCACTGCAGGATTTCCTTCAACTTCAGCAAGAATTGGATCAGCTCATAAAAACATGGGTTCTCTTCCCATTATCATAAAAGATGCAGAGTACACAGGCAATATAAGCAAGATGCTCACCCATACAGCTACTGCTTGGAAAGCATGTTGGTAACAGCTCCCTCCCCATGAGTTATTTCACTTTAAAAATCAAAAGTCTCTTTAAAGATGCATCAGAATGATTGCTCCGCTTCAGTGGGATTGCATTAGCAGATCCAGGAATATTGTCCAGCAGCCAGAATAGGCGGCTATTTTCTGTATTACAGTATTATCTAGCTAGGATATAAATATTGGGTGGGGGAGCCAGTTTATGTCTCTCTCCTTGGTGTGTCTGAATATCTGTATTAGTGGGATAATACACAGTCGTGTGCCTGGTTGCTTCTCAAGTCACCAACACCATGAGACAATAGCAAAGTGAGAAACGGAGTTATCAAAGTTAAATATGTTTGCACTTCCCCAGAACTTATTCGTTAGCTTGGCTGTTGGTCTTTCCAGTAACGTGCAGCTGCTTTTCACAGAAAATTTAGGCTAAATTGTTTTTGAAGAGAATGGCCCTAGGTAACATTAAGCTTCCAAAGCAAAGAAAGCTGTATCTCTAAACATGAACAGATACACATAGAGATAGAATACTTTTTAAATCTTACTCTCCTTTTTTGACTTCAATCGCTGGCTCTACAGCTGCGTAACAAGAAAACCTGTCTAAAAGCCTACAATTGTATGCTAGAAACATTCTTTGAGAGAATAACCCAAAGAATCCTTGAATGTACTGCCTACAGGCCTGGTTTACCTTTACTAAGAAGCCTTTTGTATCCTTTGAGCAATTTCTGAAGGCAGGTTTCACCATACTCTCGATTTCTGGCTTCTAGCTTATCCTGGAAACACTGAGAGCAGCTTTCTGCTTCCAGTGCAGATCCAGGCTCTTCGGCTGGGGCAGCAATACTGAGGTATCCGATGACCTCTGCATACAAGCACCTTATTGTCATCCTTATCCACAGCCCATCTGAAGTGATGGCAGGAAAGGTCCCGCCGGAGGGAACGCCTCGCACACACTGCTCACCGCATCCCCCCAGCGGGACACGCTCTGCTCCCGGGACCAGGGACGCGGGAGAGGCCGCAGCTTCCCCTGTGCCTTCCCAAAGCCCCTGGTGTCCCACACCTCAGCACCGACATGGAAGTACTCACAGAAACACTTCTATGACTTCCTTTTTTTCCAGCTGCTTAACCAAGGTTTAACTCCCAATGCCATTTGGCTCCTTCCTCCAATTACTTGAGAGCTCTAAGAGATATCTTTGTTAAAAGCTTTGTGAAAAATGTGAGTTCATCAGCCATTTGCAAATCCTTTCAAAGAATCAAAACAGGTTAAGGAACTGCAACATGCTCTTGGTTAAGTTGTGCTGGTTTGGCCCTATAGGGCTGTGGTTTTTTCAGGTCTTGTGTAACTGTCCTTAATTATACTTTCAATTAATTTCCTGAATGGAAGGTAATACCGTCTGCAGTGAGGTACGCCACTTAAAAGCAAAGCAAATAATTTCTTGGGACCAACATGGTAATACAAGTACATTTTTTTGTATCCTGAACAGCATCAGGACAAACTCACTCACACCTCTGACCAAGGATGCCCTTTCCTTTCTCCATATGACAGATTTATTTTAAAAAAAAAAGGAAAAAAGAGGAGAAAATATATTGTGGGGTAGATAGATAAACTCACAGATAAGCTTTGTGTACACTTACTGGATTAAATTTCCTTTAATAAAATGGAACTGTTTCAATAACAACAATAAAATCCTAGAAGCTGGTTTCCAATAATTCATCACATATAATAGTGGCAATCTCTGTTTTGCACTGTTTTCTTTATGACTTGGATAAATACCACCTGGCGGCAGGGTGGTGCAAGTGTGGGAAGGATTAAAATTGTGAACTCATCTTCTGACTTTGCCCTAAGGTTACCAAAGAATATTGGAATTCTTGGAAAGTCCCTTTGAGAGCACCTTGGTCCCACCTCCCTCAGTGAAAATGGACACAAATATCTCATTTACTTTCCTAATGATCTTGTTGTTCTGGAAGAACAGAACAAGATGGGTGTGCTAGCTCATGCGCATACATCTTATATTGTATCATATTTATAGCTGCTTTTAAATAAAAAATTAAAAATGTACTTGGATATGTCTAGTCTGAAAAACAGTTAAAACACTTAAAAATTTAGTGCTTTTATGAACCAGGTTGTTAAAGTCCATCTTGGTGTCTGAATCATGTGGGCTTTGATACTGCAAGTGGATCTGACATAAAGGTCTCAAAGCTGAAGATTTCTGGAGTTTGAATTCTGGTCTTCTTTTTTTATGCATTAAGGCAAGAAATATTTGGAACATTCATATAATCAGAAACTGGCATCCCTCAAATGGGGGTGAATTTGAATCCTTAGTTTTCCTGCAGTATTTCCAGTCAATTGGTTTGGAAAACAGCACCAGTTTTAAGCACTTGCTTTCCATCCTCATGCTAGGTTTGCTGGGGTTTAGGGTAATGCATTTTTAAGTAGGTAAGTGACAGACCAGTAGCAATTAAGTACGTCACAGCAGTTTTATTTCTCACATGTTGTATTTATCCTGACAGCAGTTGTTTAAGAAGGTATATGTTCAGAGTAATAAATAACATTTCACTTCTCATACAGCCAGCACTATTGCAGAAGCAT
Source organism: Limosa lapponica baueri (assembly GCA_002844005.1). Taxonomy (NCBI): domain Eukaryota; kingdom Metazoa; phylum Chordata; class Aves; order Charadriiformes; family Scolopacidae; genus Limosa; species Limosa lapponica. Next base: position 138,377 of record KZ506785.1, on the reverse strand, counting down.
TTGCCGAGCAAATTCAATGTTACTTATCAAGAAAGTGATTAAACATAATTGCTCCCAATAATTTAAATATTTACACCATACTATAAACTAGAGTATTACCACCCAGTGAGTAGTGCATGGTGCAGCCAGACTAAGGAGTCCAGATACAGATTTCCTTCTCATTTTCCTGATTCATCTTTACAAAAAACAGATACAAAAAAAATGCAGCGTTTCTAAGCTAGGCTGACACTCTGTGCTTTCTTTTCCTTAAAACATGAAGCTGGTTATTTCTGTCTTCTTCCAAAAACCCCTACTTGGTCAAACTTTTCTTTTTTAATCATTTCAAATTCCTGTTCTGTACTTTGAGTCCCTGGTAGCGATGCCTTTACAGAGGCTCTGAGACTGCCCAGCGTGTTGGTAGGAGCATCCATTATTCTTACACACTACCATTAGGGTTTCTCTTTTGAAATAAAACCCAAGTGCCTAGAAATGCAGCATGCAGCAATATCCAAACCACAGTTGCCCTGGCCCCAGCATTAGAATGTTTCCTGTCTCCCAGTCATTGATTACCTCTTGTTTATATATCAATCCTGCTGAAAAGCAGTGCCAGAGAGAAAGATAAATTCATATCTCACTCCTTCTGCCTGCTTAGGAAGTCAGAAAAATGATTTGGTGGTGCTCAAGAAGGAAATCCTCAGAAGGGAATAATGACTTCCCCTTTTATTGTAACCCTTTTACGATCCATCACGCTGACTGGTAGATTTAGGGCTTCACCGTTAGACCTCCTGGCAACCAGCTGCACTGCAGAAGCGATTCACTTATAGTCCTACACTCAGAGAGTTCTAGCCCAAAAGATGAAATTTTGCCTCATCTATGCCCTAAAACCAGCCTTCCCTGGAAGCATGGAGGCTGGCAGAGCACAGGCCTGCAGCTGAGGGCACCCGGATCCTGCTCCAAGCACAGATGTAGCCTGTGTTTAGTCACTCGAGGATCCCTTAGGAACCAGATCCAGTACAGAATTTACCTTCAGCAATACTTTGTCCTGAAGCATCTGATCCCAAAGCAAATCTGGGGATTCGGTGTTTGGTATCTGGCTGGTCTATCAAAACAGGATCCGAGGCAGCCAGCACGCAAGATTGCCTTTGGGGGGGCCACTCTCTTTGCTGCTCACAAACGGTTTGAACTGGCAACTTTTCCTCTTTCTGTCCTCAGACAACATAAGAAGTCACTCAATTTCATTTAAGATCCATAGCCCAGACACCAGAATGTATTTTTTCCCCCACAGATGGGTGAAATTCTTTATTCTAAAATAAAGAGGAAAGGGCGTTTCCCTTCTGAACCGTGGCAGTGTAGTTGTTAGAGTACTCAGCTACGTTCAGCTCCTTTCCAGTAAGGGAGGCTCAAACCTGTGCCCCAAGGACTGTACCAGCAGCTTTCACACCCCACGGGCTGGGGTGCTCAGCACCTCTCATGCTGAAATTGTGCCACCACTACTGGAAAATATTGCTGGACTGGGGAAAATGTGATTTGGGTTTGGCTCTTCCTACGCTCCCCAAAGCACCCACTCAGCAGCTCCATGCTGGGCTTAGACCGTGGATCTCCCAGTTCTGGGCGTAACTCCAAATTTTTTGTCTAGAGCAACCAACTGGCCTCCTCTAAGGACTACGTTTTAAAGTAAAGCAGCAACTTACCCCTGCACTCTAGAGGGATCCCAGTCTTGTTAGTACGAACTGCACATGCCCTAGGGGAGATGGAGACCAGAGATCCACCCTCAGAGCCCTCGGGGAGATGAATTAATTAGCCTTTAGATTTCAGTCCGGCTTCAGCATTAAGATATTCAATGTGAGCAGTTCTTGGCTTTAGGTGGAAGCACAACTATTGATTTTAATCTCCAAATAGACAGGGATTTTAAAAATCACATTTTTGGATCTAAAACTCATCTATCTGTGTCCCTTTTAAAATATTATTTATCAGTTCTGTTTCATTTCCTCAGTATTTCAGTTTGTAACACTGGACTGATTCTCAAGTTCTTCACGAGTAAGGCGAGCATGAAACAGAGATGCTTGCAGAGCAGTTCAGCAGATGGCAGAAACAACACAACACACAGAGTTTATAAAGTAAAATATGCATCTTAATGGGGCAGTTACCCTAAACTCACATTCTATGTGAGCTCCGCACAAAGCTTACAACAAAAGCAGATACCAATGAATTACAGCAAATACCCTGTAAACACAAAGCTGTTTTTATATCTGTGGGCTATGCGACTGACATCATGATATTCTTGATAGCTTTTTCTTTATTTTATCACCTGTTGATGACTTACAGTTTAACTCCCTGATTATTATATTCTAAGTCAGATGATTACTCTCGCCTAGCGTAGCCATCATAATTTAACAAGAATACAAAAGTCACTCAGCAAATAAAATAAAAGTCAACAACACGAAATAATTGCAAGTGTAAGCACCTAATGAAGTGAAAACCTGGCAACGCAGTGCTAGTAAACTGGCTATATTGGAAATTTTTTTATATATACTGCATGAAATATTCAGTTGATAGAAGAAATAAAAAGCCAGATGGCGCTGCTTTCTTTAGGTCTAAAGAACAGATCGCTTACATATATAGGCATTCCTGAAGATAGGAACCAAAAGAAACCAAAAGAAAAAAGCATTTCCAACGGATTTCTGACAGTCTGACAGTAAAACACCAACATAAATCTGTGTTTCTACAGACAGCCAATAACACTCAGCGTAACTGCAGAGGGGAATGAAGATCACAGGTGGAATGAAAGCGTCTACACATTCTGCTGAAGGCACTCAGCACATTCAGGTCTAAGTCAATTAAAAAAAATCTTTATATATCATATTAATTTTTCCAGCCTGGTCTAGTGTATAGGCTGTTGTTTACCACATCCAAAATCTGTTGAGCACCTTCAATATCAGTTTTAAAAGCAATGCCAAGGACTTAAACAAAACCAACCAAATTTCTAAAATATATGCTTTGGCTCAGCCATAAGCTACTGGGCAAACTGTAAGTGGTGTTGAGGGAAATTCAAGCAAAATGATCACAGTAGTGATTTCTGGCCTTGAAATATACATTTGAGATGGAATTTCCTCTTGCTGTTTTAAACCGTGTCTCAGTAATGAACAGCAATCAAATTGAGCAGGTAGTATTTTAAATGATCCAGACCTAAAGATTTCATGTGGTATCCTCAAACAAGCAAACAATTATACTCTCAAATTCCTGGCTTTCCATAAAACTTCTGCCTGTGAACCTGGCAAAAAACACAACGTGAAAGAGATGCAAATGGATATTTGTAAATTTATACACTGAATATTATCATGACAAAGAAACTGCCCAAAAAACCACTTCCAGGCTGATGAGCCCACCAAGGAGACAGAGCCAGGCTCTTCACAGTGGTGTCCCTTGGGAGGATGAGCGGTAATAGATGTTAGTTGAAACAAGAAAAATTCAGACTGGACACTAGAAATATCTTTTTCACCATGAGGACAAGGCATGGAACAGGTTGCTCAGAGAGTCTCCAGCTTTTGGAGGTTTTTCAAAACCAGGCTTTAAAGCCTCTAAAGCCTGAGGTCTGACCTCACTGCTGATCCTACTTAGAGCAAAAGGTCAGAGTAGCTGATGTCCTGATATCTCTTTCAACCTGAATTATCCGAAGAATCTAGGAACATACAACTTCCAGAAATTCTGGAAAAACCAACCTTAGCTAGACACTGTTACTAGAAAATGAAAACAGCCTCACTACTTGCACACTCAAGACACATGATCTCCCTTGGTGCATACACTAGTCTCACCAATAAGCTTATTTTGCAGTATTTAAGTGCACGTGTAACACACATAAACTTATCCCATTGCACGCAGTGGGACTTGAACTCAGCCTTGGGAGAGTCCAAGCAGACCCCAGCAGGTGGTGGCCCCACAGCCTGTGCCCCCATGCACACTCACAGTCCCACCACAGCACCAGTGTTCCACAAACAGACCGGCTGCAAGAGACTCTGGTATCTAGCAAGGGTCACTTTGTCTTTTAAAAGACAGCAAAATTAATAAAATATATAGTGAATGGGGATGGGCTGGACCTTGGCAATGGAGTCTCCTCTGGCCCGTTGCAGGGGAGGTGTTCAGGACCTCAGGAACCTCCCCACCGCTGTGGCACCCGTGGAGCTGCTGCTCTCCCTTGTGGAAACATTTTCTTTTCCCCTTCCTTCCTCCCTCCTCTGCCTGTACATCTTGTGAGCTGGAAACTACTCCTAAAAACATGAGTCTGTGACACAAAAGAACCCTTTGAACAGTTCTGGTGGTGTTTTTTGTGTGGCTTTTTTTTTTTTTAACTACATTTCAATAGCACTCATTGTTCTATGAATTACACTTTGGAGTAATTCCATATACAGAGGCCTTTTCATTAAATGGATTATTCCTTTTTTGAATCACACTTTGCTAATAATAGTTCTAGGGCCTTGTTCTTCTCTTATTTACCCCATTGTTGACAAGCTAGGTAGGGACTTACAATTCAGATTCAAACCTGTACAAGGACCTGGCATTTTAAACAGCTGGGTTATTTACTCATGTTTACAGATAACCTCAAGGCGCTCTCTCTTCTAGAGCACTGCAGCACCTCTTCTGCCAACCCCTGGAAAATACACTAGGCTTGCTTTTTCTTTAAACTCATTGTTCTGGAATGTATTACTGATAATGTGTCATCTCTGACCTATAACTGAGTATACATGTGATGAAACAAAACTTAAAATTAACGTTTCAAAAATAAACATTATTTCCCAGACTTTGCATGTAGATGTTTTTAAATAATTCTCTATCTACTTTATGTAATAAAATCTGTAAAAAGAATTTAATGAAGAAGAAGATTCTGTGGCTAGAATAAAACACAGTTTGGAAATGAAGTTGCAACTGATTCCTGATCTCCCATTCATTACCTAGACAAAGATTCAGCACCTCTAAAGTCAATTACCTGTAAACCCTCTAAAAACACTGCCCCACCTCTTGAACTCCTGTGTTATTTGTATGCTTTGGAGCGTGCAGCCGAGTTATGCAGCTTCAGATGCATGCAAGTGTGTTTTTCTTAGCTGGGTACTTTACCAGCGGAGATAAATCATTAATCACTGTACATATCACAAGCAATTTTAATGAAGACAATGTTCAAGCTCACCAGAACTTTTGGACCAGCCTCACAAAGCCAAACTTGCAACTTTATATCCCGTCTCATTTCAGCTATACAATTTTTCACAACTTCTGCATAAAAATCCTGTGTCCTCTCATTGTAGAAGTGTGTAAGTACACACACATACGCTGTGGTTATAAAAAGGTGCAGTGATTTTACTGGGACTTTAAGGAGGAGAAATAAATATATAGAAATAGACTACGCTAAGCTATTTCAGCCTGAAAATGTAGAAGTTAGGAATTGCCTAAGCCTGAGGATAAAAATAGGAGCTTTATTTCCTCCTATTGAGTCTGTTCTATCCATACTCTTGAAATTAATCTCCTATTTTAAATAAAAGGCTGAAACTAGTTTCTCAGGTAGCGCTGTGGGGTAAGAGCGAGCGCTGTCCCCACGCAGGGAGGGCGGATGCGGCAGCGTGAGCGCCCACGGAAGCAGGCTTTGCAGGATGGAGTCACCAGCGAGCTGAAGCCAGCAGCGCCGGATCTCCTCAGGAAGCGTTCTCTCTGGAACGAGAGAGCAGCAGAACCACCAGACAACCTGCTTCGGGCTCCACATGCCGATGAGACACAGCCATCTCTGGCCGTGCAGCGCAGCACCCCAGCCACCTCCCTCCACGGGCAGCCAAGGCCACCAGGGCCCTCTCCTCCCCGGAGCCAATCCGGGGCACAGCCTCGCTAACGTATGCACCACAGCCACGCTGGCTGCTTAAATAAAGAATACAAAGCGCTTCATACAACGTGAACATCTGCTTGCACAATGCAGAACGGAGCTGTGAAGAGGTTTAGTGGAGTGTAGAGCTCATTTGGTGTGTGCTGGGAGCACAAGGCACTGCACAGAGCTGTGTCAGTGCCTGAAGGACGGCAAGCCCAGGGGAAGAAAACAACACAGCGTGGAAGAGCCGCTTACAGAACGGGGAGTACTTGCTCTTCGCTGGGAAAATTAACTGCCTTACACTTCTGAATGCATCAAAAATGAATCCAAAGGAGTATTGTTAAACGGTATATCCTGTGTCAGATAATTTTCACAAACTCCAGAGGTCCCTATTTTAATGCTAAACCATTTGCGTAGACGTTTCTGCATATTTCTAGGTAGGAGCTTACTCATTTCCTCTGGCCTGAGTCCAGTGCTGCCTGAAACATTCCTGTTCTCAATAAGTCTGTTTCAAGTATGCGTGTGCCAAGCAGGCCAGCACATCTTAAGCAAAAGAATGTTCTTAGTTACTAGTTTCACAAATTTTAAATCCAAAATGCACAATTGTGATCACTGAATCTGATCTTCTGAATAACAGAGGCCAGAGATTTCCCTATGGGATTCATGCATTAAGCCCACAACCAGTTCTACGGGAATAGGCAAAATGTCCTTCCAGAACCTTCTGACTGGAAATGAAGGGCACCATCACTTGCCTTGATCATTGGCTTTTCACAAAAGCTCATAGTAAATCAAAATAGTCAGGTGACTTTATGACCTGGTATCGTCATAACCAGCCACGTACCCTTGATTCCTGGGGGCTGCTGGGCAGACCTACAACTGAAGTTATTCCAGAGCAATTCCAGCCACTTACAATGCACATAGGCTCTTACATAGTGGATTCAACAAACTTCCTTACCCCGTTATTCCTAAAGCAGTTAGGAATGGTAATTGATCATTAAATGGTTTCTGAAGTAGCAGAGAGTTAGTTAACTGCCCACAGTACCGAAAGCTGCTCTGTCGTACCGGTGTTATACACCCACAAACCTAAACCCCTCTTCCCCAGACACTTGTTACAGCCCCTAAAAATATTCGAATGGCCTGTTCTTCTGATTGTGTGATTATAGTAGGTGTACTGCTACAACTAATTTTCAAATCAAAACTTTGACAAGTTTCAGCTCATCTAAATACCTTTCAGTGAGCGTGCCCAACCAACTCCTCCATCCACAACTGCCTCCAACATAAGAGACAGTTGTGGATGTAGCCATAATCTAAAATAGTATTAAGTCTGTTTCTTCCTCCTTCTCAAGGCATAGCCTTGTCCAGATAGTCAATTTAAACTTTTTGGCTGTGTATGCCATGATATGATATGTATGTGTGGTAGCCATGGTCACAGCAGACCTTCCAGCCTTACCTGCCCTATATTGCTCCAGACGAAGTCAAAGTGATTTTGTAACATAAATATTGCAGAATACCTTATGGCTCTATGGAATTAATAGCGGCATTTAAATACAGATCTACCAAAGAGACAGGGCACGCTACAGGTCAGATCTAAATTATGTATCATGACCCCCAGACACAAAATGAACTACCGGAGATTAGCTTGCAGTGTCAGTTACACCACTGGGTACGTCCAACTGCAGAGAGGTAATTCCATACAGGCACCATTCATACCAGAAAAAAGCACCATTTCCATAGGCATTATGAAGTTATTTTAAACAGGTTGCCTGGCTGGGAACTAGCAGACAGAGGCACATGAAGCAAAGACCGATTTTAGAGAGAAAAATGGAAGACGCAGGGAAGACCTAGGTGTTTGTCAGGCCCTTCAAATCTCCTTTGCATTTTCTCCGAATTAATGCTTTGATTTTTTTACCCACTCGAATTTTCTTTGAGAAGGGAAATTGGGACAGGTCTCTTGCCCATACATGGTGAATATCTCTCTACTGCACCCCATCCCGTCCTTCACAGAGAGCATCCCAGAAAGTTCTTTTTGTCTGTCTTCTCCCAACTCCCAAGTACTTCACAGAAACACAAAGAGCAAGCGTCAGGTAGGAAATTATAACAGGACACCACAAGGAAACCACTAAAGGCATAATTCAGGTGAAAATATGAAGAAAAAAATTCAGTTTCTTTCCTAGAGTTCACATCTATCAGGAGTCATGAACTAAGACGATATCAGATACTAACAGCTAGCTATCTTTTTAAATGTTGTTTTCAATAAAATCAGTCAGGCATTTTGAGCCAGAACTGCCTAAATTAAGTATTTAACTTTAAAATTATTTCTAAAACACCATGATTTTCTGCAAGGTATAATGCAAGGCTTGAGGGAATAAGAGACAAAAAAAAAGGAAGAAATAGCACAAAATAACGTGCTCCAAGTAGTTTCAATGATACGACACACGTTCGCCTCTCCCCAGAACAAATATACAACCAAACTCCAGATATCTTACAGTAGATAGAAAGGAGAAGGCTTTGTTGAGAACAGAGCAAGGGCAAGGAACTAAAATTTCATGTATATAAATCTAGATGCCAGGAAAAAAAACACGTGGGATCTGCCAAGGGAGGTAGGAGGAGACGAGAAAAGGTGATGTGGTTGTAGCTGATGCGGAGTACCGGTTCGGGAATTACTGCCTCTATATCCATGTCAAACAGCTCCAGCAGCCTCTTTTCTTCATCCCAGCACCCTCCCCCTTACATCCTTCCCTCATTCTACAATTTTGAATGACTGATCTGTTTTTTCCCATAGAGGGATTATACCAAATGCCTTTTTGTTTACTTAAACTTGTGCCCTAGTTCGGAAGTACCAGTTTGCATAATGACTTGTTTTTATAGTGACCACAAATGCCAGGTAGTACCGTGTAGTTTTTATTTTAGGCTACTTCAGATTGTCTCTTTGGCCACATAAATCGTATTCACTTGGAGAAAACATATCCCTAGATTAAAAAAAAAAAAGAAAGAAAGAAAGAAAGAAAGAAAGAAAGAAAAAAAAATCCACAAAAAAACCCCCAAAATTCCCCCCCCCAAAAGAAATGTTGACATTTTAGTGAAAATGCATTGTCCTTTCTAGTTAGGTTTCATTGGTGTTCTGCAGTCATTCTGTGCCTGTCACATAAACATCACAGCAATTTTGAGGGGAAAAAAATCCCAAAACAGTTAATAATGATTAATGGCTTGAGAGTCTAATTCAGGCTACAAATTAATTTCATGGCTCAGATGCAAAGATGCAGAGCAATGGGACTTTTTTGTCCTGAGTACTTCCTGCCCGGTTTCAGCGCCTGTTCTGGCAGAGGTCCCAGGACCCTCGCTGCGCCCTCCAGAATCTGCACTGCCCAAAATCCTGACTCAGACCCATGTGATAACACTTGCCGAGTTCTCATTTTATAATGACTGTGCTCAAATTTGCGCACAAACAAGAGTGACCTACCACACAGTATTGTTTGCTGCTTCATTACACAGCTGCAGACCCATCGCATTGCCAGGCCATTCCCTCTCTTGCCACCAGCTTGAGTCGGCGACAGTTTTTCTATATTTTGCTGCTTTTCATAAGCAGCAAAATATCGATTTATTTATTTACTCTCACATTCACCCAGCAGAACTAACTCCAAGGCTGGATAACAGGGAACTGATACTGGGCTGATGAGCGCAACAATCTAAAGATGAACACAGAATTGACTGTTTCAGACCGTATGTGAACACTGGCTCGTGGGCCATTTCACCAGCTCAGACTACGTTGTTTCTCAGTTCCACTGAAATTACACCCATTTTTCATAAGATTAACAACAGGTCCTCTCCTCACAGATCTCTTTGGCATGTGACTGCACAGTACAAATATGAGTTTGCACAGAGAAGGAATAACTCGGCATTATCACTCCTAAGTGGAACCTACAGAGAGCAGATCTCTGATTTTTAGGATTAAGGGCAGAATATTTTCAGTGGAGGAATCAAACCTTTAAAACTGCCAAAAAAGTTTGTCAAGAAGCACTTGCAAAGAGCCACAGAAGATGAAAATGGGGCAATTAAAAATATAGCAGTATCTCTGGAAATGTCACTGGACACTTGCAGCCAGAGAGGATTCTAACAAGCTTTTCTCGGGGTCTAAACACCATGGCCATTAAGCCCAAGCATGTTTAATGACTGTTAAATTAACTAGCGATGTGTCTGATCACAGCTAGCCTGGCTGAGCACATCACTGAAGTTCCGCTACTACAAACCCAAAACCCAAGGAAAGCATTGTGCCTTCTCCAGCCTTGGAGTTGTTAAGAGGTGACAACATAGTATGGCTTATAGCTGTCCCTGAGAAGGCCTCAGTGTCACCTCTGACTGTGCTTAGAAAATAATGTGAGAAAATAATTTGAGAAAATAATTGTGCCCCCCCCGGCCAGCTGTAACACCACCTGAGTGATTAATGGGGAGCTCCTCTCCACGGCAATCACTGCAGCCGGGAGTTCAGCACAGCACTGCTTCAAAACAGTGCAACAAACATTTTTTTTTCAGCTTAATTCCATTCTTCTCCTTTTCCTGAATATTCTCCTCAGTGTAATAAGAGACACAAATATATATTTGCTCATTGTTTCTTCCATTTTCTGTGGACTATAAAAACAAAACACTATTTCTCTCACTAAATAAGTGGTTTGTAGCCCACTGTACTAAAGAGAGGCAGAGAAGGCCACCAGGAACCAAGATACATGAGGATTTCCTATAAAGTCTAATTAAATAAATGATCGCCGTGCAGTTTGTGAAGACAGTCACTTGTGAGTGTACACTGTGTCAAGGGGTTTTTATGAGAAAAAAGTTAATGATCACCACACTCCCCAGCAGAGTGAAATGTGACCTTTAGCATTAAAAATGGAAGCCTGACTTGTGCTTAATTTGTGCTTAGCCACATCTGGTTGTTCATATATTTCTGCATGAACTCTAAAAATGGATTCAGTCACCAATTAAGTCTGCTTTAGCGAAAAATCACTGTGAACTCAAACCCAAAATTCAGCTACAGGATGTCAGTGCAGCTTAATGCCAACCTGAATATGAATTTCCATCAAACCCTACTGGAGAAGGTCCAAAGTTCTAAATGTCCACAGAGACTCACAAAATGTTAAGGTGGTTGCCACAATTCCACTCTCACAGCCGGTCACTGCACGTTAGAGAGGGGTGCCCATCTGCCGCGTGGAAAAAGCTGGGGCCATATGGTGTATGGTAGCGATTTTTATTCAATGTGTCACAATCCTTAAACCCAAGCCTGAATTTTCAGGGAGACCCACTTTGGACACTGCTGTCCCGAGACCTCACGTCCAACCTTCCGACCCCCCAGAGGGAGGACCTGCTGCTCCCTTCCTGCAGAGAGGGCACAGCCGTGGAATGTGTTCCTGAGTCTCGGGATATTTCCCGAGCACCATAGTGACAACATGAGGGCAATCAGGAACTGTAGACCTTCTTTTGAAACCGAAATCTCTGTATATTGTTTAGGTAAATGATTCTTGACAAGACAACGGCATAGAAAGAACAAACAGAAATAAAACCAGGTACCAGAAACTTTAGTGGGCTGATTGTCCAAGAAACTTGGCTGTACCCCATGAAATGTGTCCTTAGGTGACCTTGACTACTTATAATATGAAAACCACACCTCTAGAAGTTAAGCTGCTGGAAGACCCTCACCCACTGAGCCTGCGCAGTAAAATTAATAGACACTGTACCTTTGATTGAAGACGAGGACATTTTACACAAATCAGCTTCAAGATAAGGAATTATGAGCACCAGTAAAAAGTTGATAATGACTGTTAATTATGCTAATTTCCAATGTATAAACGAATGATGGCTTCAATGGGTGTCAGCTTTGTGGAGATACCCCCCAGCACCCTTTTCTTTGCAGAACTGCTAGTAAATAGCTAATACCTCAGCTCTGTGTGTTATCAGCTTGCACAGCGGGTAAACGGTCCCAGGAGTTTGGGGCTCACACTGTCAGCAGTGGCCTCTTGCACCCCCTCCATGACCGCAGGTCCCACAGCGTTGTGTTTATCACACCAAGCAACGCAACTGGCGCTTCCCTCCACAGAGCAGCTTACGTAAAAATCCTGTCTTGGTGACAAAGGGATCCGTAGTGATGCTCCTACTCTATCTCTCTTTACGCAAGGTCTAGCAAAAGGTCTAGCAAAAAAAAAGAATCAATTCATTTATATTTACACTGTGTATTCTATATGTTTGTTTACACTCTGTAAATAGAATATCCTGTAACTCTGTTTAGAGAGTGAGAAAAGCAATTCCTGCTGTAGAAGACTTTGAAGGAGTTAAGCTGAAGAATACGTGTTTGGACACCACACATCGGGACAGGTTGGTTGGACATTTTCAGTGCAGATGAGCAGCTCGTTCCTAACCTTAAAAGTAATTACCTGTGGTCATGTAAGACACATCTTTGTCTAATTTATTTTTCACTCTGAATACTGTTAAAATTAAGTAGGTGAAGGTTTGCTTGTAACATTAATATTTTAAAATTTGAATTATTTTGCTTTGTTTCATTCTTCAGGCTTCCCTTACTGCTCTCATTGCCAGCGGGGGTGTTTCCGTGCATGGGAGTCTTCCTCTGATGTTCCATCACCATGAAACCTGTGTCTTATTCCTTTTTATGTGTGTCTTTGCAATGGCACAAGTGGGAAAAAGAAGTCTAGGGAGAAAAAATAATAATAATAATAAAACCCTAGCCTTCAAGTTTAATTTATGTCACAGTATTTTTCTAAAATGAAACCTTTGCGTGCATTGCCGATTACCCGCACTCCTCCCCAGGCTGGCACAAGCCATGATTCTTGGCCAACACTGGAAATTTGGGCTGAAACCCACGCCGTTTGGCTACAACCCGCGCGGGGCGGGCGCTGCAGCCGCTCAGGCCCGGGCCCAGGCCCGGGCCCAGGCCCCGGGCTCGCCCCATGCCAGGCCCGGCTGGCGGGGGACCGGTCCCCGCCCCGCACCGAGACCTCCCCGGCGGAGAGGGCGGGATCCTGCCGGGGCGGGCTGGGGAGACGGCCCGGGGGCGGCCTGTGCGAGGAGAAGGAGGGACGCGGCCGCCGTCCGCCTGGAGACCGTCTCCTCAGCGGCCCTTCCCGCCCCTCGCTGCCGCGACGGGCCCGGCCGCGACCCCGGGGGCAGCCGGGGCTCCCAGCGCCGCCATGGACTCCGGCAGCGAGACCCACGAGCTGAACGGGCAGGCGGAGGGCGCGGAGCCGGCGGTCGTCCAGCGGGTAGGGCCGGGGCGGCGGGAGCGGGGCGGGGGGCGGCGGGCCAGGGGCGCCCGGCGGGGCCGCGGAGATGCAGGTTCCGCGGAGCTCCCCGGGCCGGGCCGGGTCGGGTCGGAGGGAGCCGCGGGCAGGGACGGTGTGTGCGGGCTGCGCCCTGCCGCTCCCGCTCCTCCGTGGTTATTGTTTTTTTTTACGCGTCTTGCATTAATTCAGCGCTTTCTTTGTCGGGACGCCGCCGCAGGCGCCCCGTTTTGCCTCCCTTCAAAGACAGGCAAGTGCCAGCCAAGGACTGAAAAGAAAACCCTTTTTGGTTCCTGGCACGATGGCCCCGTCACTCCTGCGGGCGGCAGCCGAAAGGGTGTCAGGCAGAAACCCACCCGGGAGCTGGGGGGTCTGCCACACAGGTGACTTGGGAGGGGACAGAAGAGTTACTCGGGGGTATCTACGCAGGAGATAAGTGACCACAGAAGTAGGAGGAATTAGTTAAAGGGTTCAGCCTGTCTGTTGGGTTTTTTCCCATACAGTAATCCAAATAAAAACAAGGAGGGAAATACCCAGCTTTTTACTATTCCGTGTGATCAAAGCACGACCAGAGATCTTCACTGGAAAGCATTTCATCCCATATTCTGTTTACACATAAGGGATGTTTTCTAACCATGCTACTTATCTGAAAAGCCAGACTGGTAAAACAGCGCCTTTTAGGTTGTTTTGGAAGAGGTTAAACTCTGAAAAGCAGCTCTTATTCCAACCTAAGTCTCTGCCACATAGAAACAGTTGTACTAAACCACGTTGTACATCACTAGTAAAACTTTCTCGTTACAGACAGACTGGACTGATTGTGTAGCAGATCTGTCCTTCGCTCCCTCCCTTCCTGACAAACCCTTGTACTCAGGAATATCATACCAAGGGAAAAAAACCCATCTGGTTTTAATAAATCCTGGAAAGTACCCAAAGAGAATTGAGGCTGGGTGTGCGTGCCAAACTGGTGGCCTGGAGGGGTTTTCTTTAAGTCACTGACTTCTCAACAATTTTCTTTTTTTATTAACAAGGAGTTGTGATTTCATCACAAGTACTAGTCATGGGAATTTTATTTTTTTTTAACTTGGTCTGCTTCAAGAATTTTTCTGCAACTTTCCTGTTTTACTTCATCTTCAGTTGCAAGTAATCATCATTTTGTTACATCTTTCCCACTGAAACTGCAAGTTCTCTGTGAGTGCCATATAAAGAATAAGCAGCAAGACGTACTATTATGTTATATTACACGTATACAGTAGAACTTCAGAGAGCTTTACAGACACTTTTTTTCATTTTCTCACAAAAAAAACCCCCAAACGTATATAGTAAAACAGATGGGGGAATATTTCTTAAAAACCAATCTGTGAGTAGGAGATACCTTAAAAAAATCTGAACAAGTTCACAATTCACACAAACAAAAGAACACCCCAACTCAGCAGCCGAATAAACCCGGAGAGGCCACAAATCGGCAGGTGCCTAAATCTTCAGTATCGGAATCAAAAGTGTGTTAAGCGTCTGCTTTTAGGAATTCTCGCAGGCTTCACAACTTGGACCCCCCTGGTTTGCACTGCTGCCCATCCCAGGGCCTGCCCTCTCCTGGGAACAGGTTCTCCTGCACATCTCCAGCAGCAGACACTGCTCTGCTACCTGCTCCTACAGGAGAGCTGGCATGAAATGCAGATAGAGTTGGCTTACCTTCAAGGCATTGTAAAAGCACACGAATTAAAAAAAGACCAGTTAAGCCCACTGTAATTCTGAATGAGTGGTCACGCAGTGTTTTAATGTGGTTTATTTTAACTCCCATCATTAATTTGCATAAATTTTTTTAGCAACTGCCCAGCTTTTAGAAGCAAGAAGTTCCTTGATCATGTTCTTACTAAAACTGTATTCCAAAGTTGTATATTAATTTATAAGTAATTTTGGGACATGACAGTTTCTTGCCATCATACAGCAAGTAATTCCCTTCAAATCTGTACAATTTGAAATAATTTGACTGCATATAGAGTGAAATGGCATGTGCTAAAGCATTACTTATATAAAATTGAATTTGGAGTCTTTGATATACTCCAAATCTCGAAACTACTGGTGATAAGTTGTTGTTTGCTTTTTATAAAGTAGCTAGAATAAACAAGCAGTGCTTTAGCACCACTGAATAGGAAGCCCACAGTCCAGGTGTGAGAAACAGGATTGTAACGCCAAATCACTGCCACGAGCAGCCGTAGTGCAAGACAGGAAAAAAAAATTGCCCAGGAGAAAGCTTCTATTTGAACAGCTGTATGAACTAGTTTCAGTTACTACTTTGTTTCGCAAGGTTAGTCATCAGGTATGCTGATTATTTTTAAGTCATTTAATGAATATAAATATTCTAACTTGGTCCTGGAGCCAGCATAGCTTTAGGAAAACAGTGCTCAGCCCTGAGCTAACATGACTGTACTTTTCCATTTTTTTCATACTAACTTTTTAGCTTTCGGGCATCAGCATGGTTACCGCTTTTTTTTTTCCTTAATGTAGTCATGCATGCATATTCTGTCTTTCCATATAGAAAGTGACTCTTCTTAGGTGTAGGCTTTTAAAGATGCTAGAATACTGATGCTGTCTATGAGATATGAACACAGGCCATTTCCCCCCTTTTTTTTTTAAATTGTGTGCAACCATACTGTCTCAAGATGTGAGTGTGGAAGTCTCACAAGCTAGTTAGTGTTACGCTGGTGTACTCGGGTGGAGAGATTCCCGACCCCCTCGCTCCCCAGTGAAATTCTTACAGGAAATACACCTGATGATTTGGTCCAGATGTAGGGGGTTTCTGTCTGAATCACTGCTGAGCTGAACGAGTGATCTAATGATTTACTGGGGGAAAAGAAATAATATCTTCTGAGGAGGTGTACAAAGGATCTAATCATCCATTACAGAGCTGATACAGCTTAAAATATTTTTGTTGGAAGAATATTTCTTTTCTTTGTAGAATATTTTCCCTATTTTTCTAGATCAGCAGGATCTCTGAGACAGAGGGGAAGTCCGATTTCAGTGGCCATGCATGGCCCATTCCATTTTCAGTACATAGGTGGTGGAAATGTGGACAGAAATTCCACATCTATGAGGATTATAAAATAATTGTATAAAGTTACTAGTTAAATTCTGTAACTGTAGGGTTGATCTTAGAAAAAAAATCAAAGTAAAGTTCTGAAATTGTCTTCTGTTTTAGTCCTGTACTATTCCTTTTATGTCTGATCCTGCTCTTTTTTGATATAAATGGAATTTTTCCTGAACATGAAATTACCACTAAAAGATCTGGAAAAGTTTGCTGTGCAATGTTTTTCTTAAAGGTGAATACTTAAAAAACTTAGAAAATTACTTTTTAAACAAAAGGGCTTTTTAGCATCTCTTTAACAGTTTTGATTAGAAAGACTATTGCAAAACACAGTAAAGGACAGTCCACAGTAAGATCAGTATGCCTTAGCCTTTTGTTCACACAGCCTCATTATTACGTACCATGTTGCTGTTATTTTAAATCTTAGACTGTCCCGAAACAAGAATTTAAGGAGGCTTGCTCCGTGACATTACAAAGCCAGAGGTCACAGTGATCAACAGGCATGTCCCATCTCATTTTGAATCATGGCTGCTTGGCTATTAAAAATGCCTAAAAGCTGCCATACAATTGCAGTAATCACAAACCCATAATAGAAGGAAAAGCGTCTGCAGAGTTAAAGCAAGCCAGAGGTTATGAAGACCGTATTTCAGAGTAAATGCACTTGAAGGCAAAGAGCCTCCTGACAGCTTAAGGAAAGTATTATTCCTTACAGAAGAAGAGAAGCACAACTTGTTTGGAATATATAAATAATGAGCAGAATTATTTTCCCTGTTATCCCACACAAAACTGTGGGTCTCTTGTATCCCACACAAAACTGTGGGTCTCCTGTATTTAATAAAGGCATTCTACCACATAATGATTTAAAGTTAGAATACTATGAAAGTGTTTAGTGCTCATACCATACCAATACTAAAATAAGTCTTTGTATGTTTTCGGAACCCAGGTAAGACACTTGGGGCCTGACATGCAAAACACGCTGAGCTCTGGGTCCTGCCGTCCCAGCTGATTATTAAGAGCTGCAATTACAAATTGCAAATCAAAATTAAAGTGACTCAGGCCGTAGTTCTGGCTTATACTTTGCCATTTCTGGTTCCAAGTATTCATGTGGGAAGTCGGGAGTTCACCTTGCTAACTGCAAAATACTGTTTTTCTAGTGGGATTTAAGAAGAAAACAGTAACCAGTCTTGTGCTACGGCAAGTACCTGTTAACTTCATTGCAAGGACAGTAAATTCAGCATTCCTAACTGATCTGACTCTTAACTTGGAAATTTCAAAGTCCTATGGGTTCAGAGAATATTTGTCTTACAGTTTCTGTGGGGCTTTTCTTTTGGCTTTTATTTTTTTCAGATTTTCTTAAAACAATCTCCTTAGGGGAACATATATATGGTGCAAGACATTTAAGAAGCTGCGTGAAGTACCTGGGAACATACCAAAAGAGGAGGAATGAATCCTAAAAACTTCCACTCAAAATCCAGATGATTTCTTTCCTCCTGCATTTGTAGGGCAGAGGCACAGAAACGAACATAACCAAGTTTTAAATACAAATGGAAAATAGGTGTGTTTTTTCTCTGTGGGTTGCAGACGACTGGCACGCCAGAGACCCCACCTCTCTTCTCTGGACAGACTAACGGGTACCATTTTGGGAAACTCAGTGAGGTCAAGTTGGAAAAGAAAAAACAATTTACTCTTGGGCTTTCCTGTTTTTTTGGCCAGACTTCAGCAGGTTAACTGATGAATGCTCGCTTGAGCAAACAGCTGCATAAACTTTGTCACAAGTAGCGATTTACTGCTGTGACAGAAGCAGAAATCCTTACTAGAACAAGTTACTGTATTTAGCAAAGATACTTTATTGTTTGTTTTCAAATGTTTCTATTTTCAGTGCTGTTCCCTTCCTGGTGAATCACCAGGTGGGTCTTAGACCTGATTCATGAAACTCAGCATCTAAGGACATTCGCCTCAGTGCCGCTTTTATTTATTTTTTAATAAATGTAATGAATAAATCCTTTCTGTATTTCAAAGGCACTCAGTTCTTCTGGGCGTGCTGTTAAAGCGACGGATGAAGCAAAGCAGCAGCAAAGTCCGTACCAGCCCAGTGGTCAATAAGCCGATGTATCCAGCACCATTCAGTCCTACTGGGAAGGTCTGGGCCTAGAGAAGCAAAAAAAGTGCCAGGTTCTGCTGTAGCACCTCAGCGTTACCCCTGCAGGCTGCCGGGCTCTGGGTGCGCAAACATCCCCGCTGCCCTGCAGGGACACGGGGCGATGCTGTCTGTGGGGACAGCATCACAGAATCATAGAATCCACGTGTTGGGTTGGAAGGGACCTGTAAAGGTCATCCAGTCCAACCCCCCTGCAGTAAGCAGGGACAGCTTTAACTAGATCAGATTGCTCAGAGCCTCATCCAGCCTGACCGTGAATGTCTCCAGGGATGGGGCCTCCACCACCTCTCTGGGCAGCCTGTTCCAGTGTCTCACCACCCTCAGTGTAAAGAACTTCTTCGTAATGTCTCATCTAAACCTACCCTGCTCTAGTTTAAAACCATTGCCCCTCGTCCTATCGCTACATGCCCTTGCAAACAGTCCCTCCCCAGCTTTCCTGGGGCACCCTGACAGACTGGAAGGGGCCCTGAGGTCTCCCTGGAGCCTTCTCTTCTCCAGGCTGAACCCCCCAGCTCACTCAGCCTGTTCTCACACAGAGGGGCTGCAGCCTTCTGATCACCCTTGTGGCCTCCTCTGGACCCACGCCAACAGGTCCATGTCCTTCTTGTGCTAAGAAGTGCATCGTGTGGCACTGAAAGTCAGCTCCTCCATAGAGGGTTCTCCCAGTCACAGACAGAGCAAGAGGGGCTTTTCACTCCTCTCCTTTTGATACCTGCGTAGACAGCACAGCAGGTTGTGGGCAACAGGAGACCTGGGAGCAGGCTGGTTCTGACAGGGAAAGGGAGATACAGCTGAGCCGTTCCAGCTACACCTGGCTCCTAGGCATGCACACCTGAGTACACATGCTGCTTTTCCTCAGTCTCATTTAGTGACACCAACTGAAGGAGTCAGCTTGTTTTTACCAATTACCAGGTAGTTTGAATATTGAAAATGTCTAATGAGGTGGTTTGAGTACATTGAGACTGAAGCAGGTCACCTGGAATACATACTGTTCTTCTGCCAAGTGACACCTGCAGGAAAAGCTTGAGTTTACAGGTGTCTGAGAAAATCTCCAGCAGTTCTCCTTTCCCTCCCCGCGGCCCCGCAGGTGATCCCAGCACAGTGAGTGTCCATTGGCGCCGCAGGCTGCTGCAGGCTTGGGATCTCCCTGAAACCAGAAAGCCACATAACAAAGTTCCTGTATAATTTCTGTTGTACATGACTGTCATTATCCTGAGGTTAAGGCAGCAGCTCTCCTTTCATTGCCTGTCTATATATTGCTGTGTAACACGGGAGCTGGTCTTAAAAAACTGCTGCCATGATACGGACTGCATGTGTTTCAATGCTTTTGGCAGTTGCCTTCGACTTGCTTCCAGAAGGCAAGGCTAATTTGCCTTTTTTTGTTTTGTTTTATGGTCTTCCAGTATGAGTCAGGAAGCTCCATTTCTCAATCAGGAGATGGGAAATGATTGTTTCTGGGGCTTTCATGATTACAGATCCTTTTTCCTGGCAGAAAGCAAGATCACAGGCTGAGGAAAAGCCCTGTACAGTAGAACCGCCGTTTCAGTTCCCCATATGCCCGGTTCCTATTCTGAACTGGTCCACTATCAGGAGTGGTAGCTGAAAGCCTCTTAACAGAGTAAAATACCAGTTTTTGGCATTGTTCTCGTTCCTGGAAGAAGAAGTTTTGCCTTAGTTTGCCTTAGCAGAACCCTACTTTGAAAAGTCTTCTGGAGCTCAGATGTGACTCAAGACCTTTGCTTGCACCACACTTCAAACCCCGCAGCCTGCTATTTCCACCTCCAACTTGACCATACAGAAAATTAGCAAAGAGCAGGGTCCCGAAAAGTACATTTCCCCAGGAAAAAGACAAGATCATATTCTGTTGTTAATGTGGAAGCTATCTTACATCATGTAGTCACAGATGTAGCTGAAAGGAAGATGTAGCCCAGATTATTTACCCTTTTGTGCATTTAAAAAAAGGAAAAAAAAAAGGCCGCGCCCAACATGATCACATTCCGACATCGAGTGAAAATAAAGAAACTTGTCGTCATGTTTTCACTGCAGTCCTTTCCATCAGGATTAAGAACTGAGTCACAGCTACCTGGGTAGTTCTTGCCAGTGTTACACGCTGCAGCCTCGTAGACCCAATGGATATTTCAAAGTCAGTATTTTTGGCAGAAAGGAGTTAATTAGCTACTAGACATAGGGGAAAAAAAATCCTCTATTATGAGCTTGTGACAAAATAGATCATATAACTTCTCCAGTCTACTGAGAAGAGTTTCTTTTAAATTCATGCCCAGAAACTGAATTATTCTATTATACAGGTCGTTCCCCATCCCCTCGTACACTGCTAGCACTAGGTAACCAAGAGCTAAATGTGTGTGTTTGGCTTTTGACTGTACAATAAACTGTGAAAAATGTTAGTGTGGATTTTTCTACTGAGTACTGCCAGCACATATTCCATGCTGCTTTCCATAAAGGAATGAGCATCCACACCTGGTTTAGCGCTTCTGATGGCTGGTATATTAGAATTACAGTATTTTTTTCTGAAGCATCCAAATGCTGTAGTGGTTTAATGGGGCAGGAGGGTGGGAAAAGGAGGCTCTCCTTGGGGAGAGAAAAGGTGACAAATGTGAGACAGATTCCCCAGACAAATTGCATTTTTAGATTGTGGGATATAGCCAAAACCAAATGAGTATTGAATTCTTCCTGACTGAAGTCAGCATCCCTCTCAGAGCCATTTCCTTCCCAGGAGCTTGGTCTCGGCCAAGAAGCTGCCTGTGTGAAGCCACTGTTACACGGCTTCCTTCTCTTTGCAGAAAAACCGAAATCTGCTGCTGCCCCGTGACACTTTTCTCTCCGGGAAATATTTAGATTGTGGTTGATTACAACGTGTCTGGTGAAAATAGGTCAAGTTTGGTATTTGAATGCCCATTTGAACTGGCAATGGGCAATGTGCTTGCTGTATACATCAGTATCTGGCCTATTTAAAAGGACACTTTTAAGTCTGGACAGTGGGGAACCTGGCTTTGGAGTTGGAAATTTGATAGTTATTAGTGCTGCTGGAGAGAGTAATTAGAGGGCGTTTTCTGCATTTGAAGTAACCTTCAAAGAGAGACTTTCCTCACGGTATTTTCTGGCAAGCGGGAACACTTTTCTGCAGTAAAAAGGTCTCTAAGAAGCAGGTTTAAAGACGGCAGTTAGATTAAGCTTACTCAATATATGTGTGTTATTTTTTGAAAATAAAATCTAGAATTAAGAGCAGCGAGAATGAAGTTCCTAACCTGTTCAGAGACTGCAGAGAAGAGGGTTACCTGCTCTTCCTTCATCGCAGAGTTAGGCATCTAAGCCTGCACTCATTGCCTGCTCTGCGTCTAATCCACAGAGAAATAGGCTCCCCTGGAGCCGAGCTGTCAAATTCCGGGCTGGGTCACAAGAATCGTCATCAGGAAACACTTATTTTACTCATCCCGCCAGATTAACTAGGTCTGGTTTTGCCCTGCAGTTGTTTTTTATTTTCCTGTTTGTTTGTAGGAGTGTTTTTTTTAAAAAAATCCCACAAGTGCTAATGTGAAAATGGAAAGAAATGGTTCCCTTGTAATTGGGCGGTGCTTGGCAACCACACATCGTGCGGTATTTACATGGAAAAACAGTTCACTGTGAGTGGATGGGCCTGGAGGGTCCCTGGCGGAGTAAGGTGCAGTGGGGAAAGAGGTCAAGCAAAGCTCATGCAGTGGCCAACTTCCACATAAATCCTCAAATAAGATTCATGAGCAATTAAACAAATATGTAGTTGTGCGATGACAGAGAATTTAGTAAATATTTGTATTTTTAAGTATGCCTTTAGGATTAAATTAGTTGCAACAGTTTGTTGTTTGCCTGATTGTTTTACAGTGGTTTTACCCTCCCAACTTTTCTCAGTGCATATTTTTCAGCGTTTCAATCTTTCCATTTCTCAGGGTAGAAACATACTGACTGTTCAGACTGATCCTGCAAGCTGGAAAAAGTCTGCCAGAGTCCAGTACAGACACTATTTACTGCTGTTTTATCAGAGGGAGGAGAGTGGTAACAGTGAAAAAGGTGTCTTGGTACCACTATTACTCTATCAGTACAGTTACAGAAGTCAGTCAATGGATCAAGTCATCTCTCGCTCACTACACCAATTACAAGAGATGTGAATAACCTTTCTCCCCTCCCAATTCTAGCACAGAACGTCACAGTGGTTTCAAAGAAATGGACCGATGAATATCAACCACTACGCAAATAAGAAGAGCGCCGCGGAGAGCATGTTGGACATTGCCCTGCTGATGGCCAACGCGTCCCAGCTGAAAGCCGTGATGGAGCAAGGACCTTCTTTTTCCTTCTACATCCCACTTATAGTTCTTATCAGCCTGTCTCTCACACTGCAGGTTATGGTGGGAGTGCTCCTGATATTCCTTGGTATGTAGCAACAGCAAGAACCATTGACGTGTATTTTTCTTACAGGATGCAAACTATAAGATTGTATATAAGATGATGTGCAGACTCCCCATTTATCTTTAAAAAGCTGTTACATATGAAAGTCTTTACACCAGAATTGCCTAAAATTTTCTCTTAAGACCACAGAAATATTGCAACAAAAGGAGTGAGGGCAGCTTTATGTGGAATGAAAGGAGGTTGTAGAGAGGTGGAGGTCAGTCTCTTCTCCCAAGTCACAGGTGATGGGACAAGAGGAAATGGCCTCAAGTTGTGCCGGGGGAGGTTCAGACTGGATAGTAGGAAAAATTTTTTACACTGAAATGATTATTAAGCATTGTAATGGGCTGCCCAGGGAAGTTGTTGAGGCACCATCCCTGGAGGTATTCAAAAGACGGGTGACATAGTGCTTAGTGACATGGTTTAGTGATGGTTTTTTTTGGTTTTGTCAGAGTTAGGTTGATGGTTGGACCAGATGATCTTAAAGGTTCCTTCCAACCTAGACAATTCTATGATTCTATTCTACAATTCTAATCTCCAGTTTTGGTGAACTTCCTCATAATCATTTCCCCAGAGCACAAATATTTTTCCTTTCAGAAGGCCCGAGGAGGAAGGAAAATTATGAAATACTATAAAAGAAACATTAATAGGCCAGATAGGATTGTGCAGCCTGCCTAGTTTCATAATACTGTTTCTGGCAAGAACTGTTACTCAATCTTATGACTGAAATTTATTTGTTCCATATCAGTCATATCATAAGTAATACTATAAGAATATATTGTGAACATAGAACTCTGAAAAAGAAGTGAAAGTTGAAAGGTCCATATTTATATTGGTGTGGCATATTGTCATCAGTTTGTGCTACTGCACTCAAATCAAAGGCTTGATAGCAAAGGCTTGACAATAATGACTTCGTTTTAAATTTGTGAAATTATTCAAGCGTCCTAAGTCTTTAGGTGGGGAATGGTAGAGATGTACTTGTTATTGTTAATTTTCAAACCTGTGTTAAACTGAAATTAAAGCTAAAAATAAAAATAGGCTAGTTGGAGCAAGATTCACCATCAAAACATACCTCAGCTAGTATCCACATACTATCACTTCAGTCAAAAAATTTGAAATGATGTATAATATGGAAACACAGTCCGAGCAGCATCCTGGAACTACAAATAGATTGTTTTGAATTCTGCTTATTGCTAGGGAAACCTTTTCTACTTTCTACCAAAGAAATGTGATTCAATACATTTCAAATATGCTAAAAATCATTTTGAGAGAATGAGTTCAAATAGGAGTTGTATTAGTGCATGCTTTGGACACATTTAATGAGACAGAATTAGTCCCCTGCTCCCTGCCTTCCCCTCCTCCCCCGCTTTCCGTCTTATTTGTTGAATTACGGACATTCACGTTTGTTGAATGCAGCATCTTTGCTGTTTTCAAAAATAGAGGTTCCACTATTTAGTATTAATAAGTACAATGCTGTGAGGCACGAGAACCAGTACTTATCACTAAAAGTTAGGTGGTTTAAGTTAGTATTGTAGATTAGTAGTACATGTACGTCCTCACCCTCTGCCTTATTCTGTAAGGCAGAATATTGAAGCAGGCTAATTTCTAAAACTATGTCATCATTAAGTGAGCGTGAATTACCACACAGAGAGTGGAGAGACAGCACTCTTCTGGAAATCTGAGTTTTCTGGTTTGGCCTCAAACAAGTCTTCAATACTTCTCTTTGCTCCTTTATCACCTACTGTGATATTTCCCCCCATGCTTTCGCAAGGCAAAAAGGAAAAAGAATCCAGTGGCACTTTTGCAAAGTTGCTGAAAACCTGCAGCATTCATTAGCAGCACCCAAACCTTAGACCATAACTTTGGAGAGTCAAGCGAAGATATCTGTGGAAATCAGAGGAAATGTTTAGGTTTCAGCATTAGTTGAGCGCCATTATTCAGTGAAACAAATGACACCTTCACTGGTAGATAGCAGCTATGGTCACTTCTTTCACTAGTCATATATGATCATTTATTCTCATAACTTTTTTCAATCTTTCCCTTTAAATTAATGGGTTTTATATGACAGATCTTAAGTCTACCATAAATGAAAATCCTTGAAGGTGATAGCCAGAGTCCACACATGGCATTTACTTAGTTATAGGTGCCACCTTTGGCATCTCTGTTAGTCTTTCAATGTTCCGTTTTTTAGCACAACTGAAAAAACAACTTTCTCTTCAAGGAGGAAGTCCCTAGGAAACCAGCCTGCATAAGGCTTGTAATATTGCTAAGCAGCTGACGTAGGTATTTTTCTTTATTACAAAAGAGGCAGAATGCATCTGTCTCTGCATTTGGTAGAGTTGGTACAAGAGCAAAATCCAGGCCCTGGCTCAGAGGAGATTCCACAAAGGGACTAGAAAAAATAACCTGATGATACTGGGGATGTGGGAAGAGTCATGGAAAAAACAGCAAACCACTTACACGTTAAAGGCATCTCCCTGGTGGTTGTTTCAGCTAAGCAGGCTTTGAGGCTGTAAACAAGTTCCCTATTTTTTGTTGGGCAATAATTTCTCATTATATGCTGAGAAATTGCTTTTTAGTGTTTGTTTCTGCCAGACATTGCCAAAGTGGCTTCCGTCTCTGTAATTTTTATCTTTGTCAGCCAGCGGTTCCTGTAGGTTTGGCATACTGAGGGTGACAGAGCCCTCGGTGTATAGCAGGGGGCAGTTGGAGCAATGCTGTCCTGCTGAGCTCAAAAGTACTCAAAAGAAGATAGGAAACAGGACACGAAGGTACAAAGATACAGGTGTCGTAGGAAGAACTTGCCCTTCACAATGTGTATTTGGTAGTTTTGGCCTGTAGGAACAGTTTGCCTTTCTGTCCAGCCGCAAAATTCTGCCTCTTAAAAGCTCTCACAAGTCCAAGCAAAAGTCTGCAACCGTTGAGTTTCTTTCCTTGAGGCAGAGGTTTATCCCAGGAGCTACCAGTTCTCACAGTTCTCTACTAGGGATCAAAAGCTTTTCCTCCCTCAAAAGAGCCTTTCACAGAAACGTTTTGAAAAATGTTCAGCAAACTTGTCCTTGAAAGTGATTTGGTAATCTTAACTTTTTGGAAGAAAAGCAAAGAATGTCTTGAAATAGTACAAGTGGGATGAAATCATAGTAATCTAATCCCACTATAATAAAATACTTCAAGAATAACTGTTCTTAAGAACATTTTCACAAACACCCTCATCTTAAGTACTATAATCACAAAGATAGGATCACTGCAGTTCTGCTTCAATATTTAGAGCACCGCCTGAACTGACAAGCAATACTTGTCTTCTAGGACCCTTATTTGGACAAAGGGACAGCTCTGAAAGTGTGACTTCTCTTGTGAGCATGATTTCTTTTAACTCACAGAACACATTAGGCCTTTATTCCCTTTTCTTTTTTGAGCCAACCGTCTGAAATGCTTTTCTTCCACACTTCAGGTTTGACTATTCTATTTCATTTATTCTGCTTCATTCACATGACAGTACTGGAGTTCTTCCAGGTACTGTTGGGATGCAAGCATCCACTTAGCTCCAGATGCTTTGCAGACACGTATAAACTCATTTTCAGGGTTAAGTTCTGCTGCGCTTAAATCATTTCATGCCTACACAGGTGTGCAGTAGCTTAAGCTTTTCAGATAGTTCCCCCACGCTGCTCTTCAGTGCTTTGACTGGCCTGTGAAGTTTGACTGTACTGCTTTAGCAAACAGGACTTGAACAGCCGCCCAGATTTCCTTGAAACCAAAACAGTGTTAGACTTCCTAATTAGGGACCAAGCAAACCTGGCTTTTAATACTTCACGAGTCTGTTTGCCACCGCTTCTACTTAACTGCTTCAACAAGCAAGCGAGTCTTGGTTTTGTGGTTAAGTTCTGCTGTGTTGACATGGTCATTATGTTAAAAGCAAATAACAAAGTTTATCTCATGCAGTAGAGCTGTAAGCTACACGTCTATGGGTGTGCCAGTCAGAAGGAGCTTAACGTTTTGTTTATGTTACTGTAAAAACTTGTCAGGTGTAAACTTTCTCTCACAGGTCCTGCACATGCACACACAAGCTCCAGTGATTTAAGAACTAGGAGGCCTAGTAGACAAAAAACATTTGGGAAACATGCTCCAGAACTCACTGGCGCTCATTCCACCGTCATCAGAGAAGTCTGGCAGAGGGTCTGATTGCAGAGCCCTTCCTGCAAGAGAACAGAGACAGAAGAAAATCTTGGGTTTCTGTAAGAAACCAGGCAAGCACCCCCAGACTTCTTGCTCTCCTGTACAAGCACATGCTTTACTCCATCGTCAAGTCTATTATCAGTCCAGTTAACTCATTTATATGTTTTCACAAGGCCTGGAATCAAGGCTTACTCTAAATGAGTACTATCTCTCTTGTGGTTCCTCCCTCACTCCCATTAGCAGTTCAATCACAGAGCAACTGCAAGAAACAAAGGAAGATGTTTACACAGCTGATGCTCTGTGTGAAAAGGACTGCAGCTACACTGCCTTGAGATCTTCCTCTCTTTAACAGATGTAACACCCGTCCTTTTTACAAAGGGAGTCAGTGCAAAAGCAGGGAGTACGGCTGGGGAAGGGCACGCCAGTACAAAGAAGCCCGGCACTGGTAAAGAGCTTGGGCTGCCTGCGAAGAACACATAGGATTTTAACTGTAGGAAATTTAACTCCCTCCCATTCTGTCAAGCTTCATGTATTCAAGACTGAAATAATTTTTAAATGCTTAAAGTCTGCAACAGAACTAGATTTCAATAGATCAAGAACTCAAAAGATTCCTAGTAATGTTTGTGTGTACGTTACTTCCCATGTAAGTAACAGAGATTAGATCCTAATTACTGGAAGCTAATTGTCTCCTTGTGGTTAAAGGTTTTCCCCTTAGCACTTTTACTGACGCTGCAGAATCTTATTTCCCTTTTAAGTATGACTGATGCAAATAGCTCAGTGTTAGAAATTCTTGAACTACAAGAGTAGCGAAGGCTTTTATTCTGGATTTTGAAATATACGGATAACTAAAACTTTTTTTCCCTTTCTCTTTGAAGTAAAATATGACCTTAACAACCCTGCAAAACATGGAAAGCTGGATTTCCTCAACAACCTTGCAACTGGCCTAGTATTCATCATAGTAGTTGTGAATATTTTCATCACTGCCTTTGGAGTCCAGAAGCCAGTTGCTGAGTCAGCCTCAAGACAGTGAGCACCAGGTGAGTGTGGTCTCTGCACCCTAAGGCAGTAGGGCACAGCATTCCCAGATGCAGGACATGCTTATCTCTAAGTTCTAGCCTTCGCAGATAAAGGAGTTTACTTCACACTACTGCAAAAGCAGAAGCTACGGGGAGCTGCTAAGTTATTGCAGTCTGTTTGTAAATGTAGAGTTCAAAAGTTGATGGCAGTGTCTTACTTTGTCAGGGGCCCCTTGCGTGTGTCACACATGGGAAGGGTGAAGATTGTCCTTCTGGCTTAGTCACTCCTTTTCCTCATCACTGACTTAGCCAAGAAGGGAAATAATAATGGTTTCCTTCCTCCAAATGCCTCTTCTTTTCTTAAGAAAAGTTTGCAATATACTGCGTTCACTGAACACTGAAGACCTGATCTTTATGGAAGTAATTAGGGCTGTTGAGTCCAGCGTACAGTACTAGACATCACTGGAGCCCTTCAGTTCCCGTGCAGACACTATGGCTTTCCTGCCCTCCCAAGTTTGGGGCTTTTGTTTTGTGGGAGACTCAGCCCGCAAAGATGTGCACTATCCATCACCTCAATTGATACGGGCAGTCATTTAGAACAATATTGTTTGCTCTGCCTGCATTTAAAAGTTTGTTATTTACTTATACAGAAGGATAAACACAGGAATTGTGAGAATCAAAACGGGCATCTTCTTAACATCACAGCTCTCTGTTATGAACAATCTGGGAGGAGATAAACCTAATTTGTAGGCTTGTAGACCAAGAAGCACTATGGTCCAACATCTGCCTTTAAAATAGCACTGCTAAATCTTTGTGTGCCAGCATTGCGCTGGCTCTTTATCTTCCAAATCTCAAATCACGTTCAAGAGACCTGCCTAAGAAGGAATTACACAAGTTTCCTGGCAAGCCACGGTACACTGGCTCCCACACACACAGCCCACACATCTAACAGTATCGGTTTGAGTTAGTTTCCAGATGAAAAACTTTCTCCATGAAAAAGAAGATACGAGGCATTTAAACCCCTAGTCTGAAGATGAATGACGAAACAGAAATCTGTTACAAGAATAGAAACCAGACAAAAATCTATCAGGACTTCAAAAAGCACAGGGGGAAATCAGTGCAACAAATTACTAGGAAGATGAGGAATGGAATTCATTTATTTCAGAGTGCGGGTGGGATTGTCTGCTTTAACAGAAACCTGTGAAATTCTGGCAGTGAAACAAGGTAGTTTTATTGTATTTTCTGGCCATAGTCTCCACAAATAAACTAATACAAATTTAATTTTAGCAGCAAAGAGCACATAGATTATCTGAGATATTATGAGAATTATAGGTAGAGTGTCCATCTCAGCAGTACATATTAAAACAATGCTGAAACATGACCACAAAATTGCACTGGCAAAGCCAAGAGAACTGAATGAGGGATTATTGGAATTTTAGCGGTCTTCACAGGAAAAGATGTGCACAATAGCCAGGAGCAGAGGCAGAGACAAGAATCTGAAATAGGCATCAAATTCAAATAAGGGACAGGGTGCCGTACCAGAACCCCAGCTGCGCCTGTTTTCATAGAGTGAAAGAAAAACTTCAGAAAAGAGGAGAAGCAGCTTTTGCTTGTCACATCGGTGTGTGCCGAGTAGAGAGGAGGATGAGTTGACAATCCAGTCCCAAGCCAGTTAGTGCCTTAACATAATGGGATATTGAGAGGTCAGCTAATACCCAGAAGGTTGGTACCCCGCACCGTGCCTTACCAGGGTACGGGATGGGTGAGTTCACCCACCTTTCGTCGGCTGTTTCTCTGCTAGTACCACGTTCTCTAACGCGGCGCCTGACCGATTCTCCCCAGTACCAGCTCCGCTCCCTTTCCCGTCTCTCGCCGGCTCTTGGGAGGTGCCGCTGCTGCAGAGTTGGGTTCCCAGCTGCCACTGCTGTATCCCTGCGCAGCAGAACTCGTTACTGAAGCACTTTGAGGAGCCCCACAGCTGTTACAGAGTTTTGGGACATCTCTTTGGTGTGTCAGAAGCCAGTCCAGCTCTGGGCAGCACCAACACACCAGCCTGGCTTCTGAACATGACTGTTCGTTAACTCTTCAAACACGGAAAGGGAGTCCTCCTGCCAATTTCTCCCACCTGTCCATGGAATTTGGCTCCTTTCCCCTTCCTTCACACACGTGTGGCTAAGTCTTACAGAAACGTCGGTGGGTTTGTGCAATGTCTTACCTCAGCTGGCACCGTCTGCAGCAAGGGGCTCTTCACAGCATTTGTGTTGGAGTTGCTCCTCTACTATGCCTTTTGCTCTCCATGAACTGCCAGACCAATGGGTTTTGTGGCTTAATTATGACTGGGTTTGTGGAATCCCTAGTTAGAAAGCAGGGTCTTAAATGAGAAACCAGTTCACATGTAACTTGTCCAAGATCATCATGAGAGCACGAAACACAATTCTGCCTGCTGGCTGGTATGAGCTCTGACAGCTGGAGTTCACATACTCCACGTAGCAGTGCTCAGCCAGAGGGTTTGTTCACATACATGAATATGATTGGTATCTGCTGCTGAAATTGGTTAAGTAAACCTCAATTAAGGAGAAGCAGGAGCTGTTTCGGGTAACCTCACGTCGGGGCAAGACCAAAGGATGCTTAAAGCAAGTTCACATCTGTACAAAACCAGCAGCTGTGTGATCCTGTGCGATCCTGCCTTCACGCTCCTCACACGCGCAGTTTCTGAATAAAATGGCCAAGTTTAGTGTCTGGGACTTGTGCCTTTTGGTTCCAGAGCTGTTAAATGCGGAAGTTCTGAACTGCTTCAGAACGCTACGTCTGTTGTTTGCTCATTTATACGTGTTGCCGGTGCTAAAAACACCTGGGCATCTGAATGTAACTGGAAAAATAACTCTTTTCAGTCTGCTGCCATAATCTCCTCCAAACCCTGAGAGAAGTGAGTGGCCACCATTTTCTGGCTTTACTTTCACTACTATGCAAATTTCTCCCAAAAAAGCCTTAATTCCCATTTTAAGAAGAATTTGTCATTTACTGTAACTCATGTATCACTAACATCTCAATATCTTTGTTTTGTATTTCAGAGACCCGAAGCACTTGTTCTTCTGTAGATGCCATTTGCACTTGAGCCAGTTACACTTGGACACAGTGAGGAAAAACAAATAATCTGAAGAAGCTGGACATGCAGAGCAGCTTTCTCAAGTGTCCACCAACGACACATTTGTGCACCTAAAATTTTCCAATGTGCTAATATTTAACTGTTCGGCATCTAAGGAAAGGTTGATTTTGACCCAAGGACATTGTTTTTCTGAAATATTGGCATTTCAATTTCGGTAGAAACTAATATTTTTTCAGAGAAGTGGCATAAGACATCTAACAAAGTGGCACTTTGCAGGACTTCCCCTTTTCGTGCCTTTTGTTTTTGTGGCAGTTTGTCGTTCCCAGCGTGGGGAGAAGCGACAGGCCCTCAGTTCTGGCACGGCCACATGGTCCTTTGTTTCCCTCGCCTGGCACCGAACCCGAGTACCCCATCGCGCAGCAGTGATCCTCTTCTGCGGCGTGCAAAGACAGCCCTGCCTTGTTTTCTCGTTTTTCCCACTCTAGCTAAAGCAAAGATGAGAGGAGCGGTAGCAGTGGGCTGTCTTTCGTCCAGTTTTGCTCCCAGGTCCCATTTGTCCCGTTTCTTCATCTCTGGAACACACTTAACGTCTCCTTTGGGCGCAGACGCACAAATAACCTACGTGCTAGTAGTGTCTTACAATTAACTGCTATGCTCCGTATTCTGTGCATGGTATATATTTCTGGAAACCCTGTTAGAAGCGCTACTTTTTCTAGGCCCCACTGGAAAGCTAGAGGATACTGGGAGAACTTTACCTACGAAACTGGTACCGTGCACCTGCCACGAAGCTGAGCAGCAAATTGAAACAAGTTTATCCCTCTGTAACTTACTTTTCCCTCTTCTCTTCCCAAGGTTGATTGCTGAAGTTGTGTTATTCTTATAAGTTTATGGCTAAAAGCATCACTAATTTTTTAAATTTTATTTTTAAATATATAGAGAGATATAAATACCTTCTAGGTTCTTACCTGCTGGCTCAGGAACTGACACTCTTTTCTAAACGCACTATTGCTAGTAATGGTGTACATTATAAACCTTTCTGCCGCAAAAACATTTCGGTCATTTGATTTCACAGGTATCACATCTAATCAGAAAAATCCTGTTTTTCTAGAGTGGGCTTACTTGCAGATGCGGATTTGTACCAATACGTTTCCTTTACTGTTAATTTTAAAACGCTCTCTTGCACATACGAACAGAAGTTTGACTTCCATGTGTCTCATCTCATTGACCATTTTTATTGATCACATTTCTCTTTAGTTCTGTGTCATTGAAGTACCGTATCTCATTTACATGTCTCGTAAGAATTAATAACAGAAAACCGATCAGAAACTGGTGTGATTAGTAATGGAATATACATGCTTTTTTATTTTTTGTCTTTTGTTGCTTCATTTCCAACTTAAAACACATTTAACTAGTATTTAGCAAGCAGTGGATTTAATTGTGCTTGTTGTACTAATTGAAACGTAGCTCAGAACAAGCTCTGACTGAGGTACTCAGGACAACTTTCCTTATTTATTTTTTACAAACCAGCGAACTGCTAAAGGACTATTGCTACATCCTTGTGCTAGCGCAGTTTCCATGCTGCAGCGTAGGGAACTGACTGGCCAAAGAGCAGTGCTGAAAACCTTAAAAAAACCCTTTGTTTTGGAGAAAACAGGTGTCTGTATGCAGAGTCCTTCCCAGCATGAAATTTGTTTGCGGTCTTGAACGTACCAGCTTTGTTACCTCCCACCTTTGGACTCACTGGAGCGGCTGCCCGTCTGTGCGTCTCAGTCACTCTGGAGAAGCTCCGGAGGCTCTTAATAACCTAAGCGCCGTGCCTGAAGTAGTCACTTTGTCTTGGCCCAAATACATTACACATCCAAAAGATAGTTACTTTTTAATTTAGGGATGAATATCAAGTTTTTTTCGTTGCCAGATTTGCATCTTTCTACTGTTGAAGCAAGACATAAAAATAGGAAGAAATGTGTTTCTGGCACTTAGCGCTTTTTGCCTTGTCCTGACTGCCTTCAAGGCAGATGCAAACAGATGCCCAGGCTCTACTGATGTTTTTATACTCACTGTATTTATGCTCAGTGATGATTTGGCCTGATTTTGAATGTAGCTTTCCATTCCTGTGCTACTCATTGTCATGCTCTTATGAGCGTGATCATGTTTGACTCGCACTGAAACCCTTGAAAGCAGTCAGAGGGGGCTGCACTACAGGCAGACCAGGTCTTTTCCCATTTTGTTCCCCTCATTATTGGACCATAATTTTTCAGGTAACTCAAGCAAACAAGCTGTTACAGCAGGTTTCTCCAGAAAATTGTAATAGCTGTTGTTATAGCATCTTTACTGCTAAGCTGTTGTCCAACAGAAGCTACCAAGGCTTGTACATCCCACCTGCCAGCATTCTGGAACGGACTGGGTCCAGAGCCCGGGGTAGGGAACACTCACCAGGCAATGACTTGTCAGCTGCAGATTCCAGCGGACTTTGCAAGACACGGGGTTTGGGACATACAGGAGGGAAAAGAAAGTTCCTTCGAGCTTGAACACCTTGTTGGGTGCCAAGAGCTGGATGTGGAGATCTGCGTTAAGGGGTCGGTGTCTGCTCACTTGAACTCTGCCAGAGCCCGGCTCAGAACAACAACAACAAACCCCTTGTGAACCCTTCTGCCTCCCAAGCTCCTGAAGGTGGGAACGAAGCATCGCAACAGAGACACCGGCAACGTCAGAGCACCTGGTCTCTTGGTTCTGAACACAGGAAAACCTGAGCTGAACGACATCCATCTGAATTCAAGACTGTCCTGGGCAAGGGCAGTATTCAACCTGCAGCTGGGTGTCTTTTTTTAAAATAAAAAGGGTGCTGGTTTATTACCATGTCTTTTATTGTGATTAAGTAAGATTTGCAAAACCTCCTCAGACACGCAATCTGTGTTTTAAGTCTCTGAAGCCTTGAGAGGTCATGTATTTTTTAGCAGGCAGAAGCATCTGCAAGTTGGTTTCCAGTATGAATAATTTAATCACATTATTATTATTCTTTTAAGTCAGGTGCTTATTTAGAATCCTAGCGAATATCTCCTAGGAGTGGCAAACAAATGCATCGGTTTGAATGGCTCTTTGGTTTGCTGTGCTTCTCCAGAGCTCTTGGTTGTAGGCAAACATTCCACTTAAAAAGAGGTCATCAATAATGAAGCGAGATGAATTTTTCCTGGCTGTCTCGGGAAGCGGTTCACACCGGGTCATCCGTTTCCTTCTGTTTCATAAGCTGCTGAGCAGAGTAAGAATGACACACGCTGCTCTGGTCCTTCTCATCAGTCCCTCCAGCATGGAGAGCTGCCTGGCTGAAACTCAGCGTAGCAGCACTGACCGAAGCGGGTGGTGACTGTATTTACTGGAACTGACTTTTAAATATTTGTCTTTTAAACCAGGTCACTGCTGGAGCTTATTCTGCAGCTACTACATACAATGTGCTGAACTGGGAAGCAGAATCCTGGTTCCTGTTTGCCTCTCAACTATCAGTCGGGAGGGTTTGGTCACTCATTTGAATTTATTCTAGCAAATGCTTTGTCCTCTTTCCTGCCAGGTCTGGCCTCCAGCCGCACCGAGCCCTGGCTTTGGTGGAGGCACTGGGCTGGGCACCGTGCCCTGCACCAGAGGTACTGGTGCTCCACACTCATGTCCTTGGTCCAGGGCACGGCTTGTGACTATCTGGTACCCTAAAAGCCTGGATGCTCTTTTATTTTAAAACAGCTGGAAAAAAAACATGATAATCTTGATTGTTCAAGTATTTACAAAAGAGTTATCAGAATCAAGTGACAGAATCCAAATGCTTTTTTTCTAGCTTACCAAAGGTGGTGTCATCATAAGTTTTATCTGATTCAGGAAATGCTATGTGTGGTACCAATTTATACACTATTTTACAGTTTGTTTAAAAAAAAACAACCCAAAACAATGTCAAAAGCTGGTCCTTGTTCTACAATATAATTTTGTCAAACTACAGGAGAACAGGCTCTGCTGAAAGTGTATTTACTTACTGCAGGGCAGTGGGAACACTTAGAGGAGAACTGATGGTATATTTTCATATGTATAACTCGTATATTTGATAACCTGCACATGTAAACACACCACTCCTTGGGAATCCTCAAATCTTAGAGGCAGCGTAGGGTGTACAGAAGCACTGAGACTGAAAAGCTGACATCTCTCCTTCTGCTGAGTTGTTTGCCTACAAGAAAAAGGCACGTTGCTTCTAAACAGCAGCGTTTTGCTTTTAAAGAAACGATTTGCAGGTTATATACATAAGCAGAATATCCAAATGGGAGAGGTGGAGCCTCCTATCTTTGCGTGGCCAACCCCACAAACCCTACATGTCCACTAAGGAATTAAAAAATAATAAACCAAGAGCTTCTGAATACTCCCAGCAGCTTTGCTACGCTGTCTGTAGGGAGATGGTCGAGCAGGGCAGAAGTTGTCCCAGCCGATGTCCAGGAAAGGAAACAGAAGAAGAATAGCGTAGATACCCCATTTCCCTTAGAGTAAGCCTGGAAGCAACTGGTAGCCCAGATACCACCAGATGGTAGCTGTTTGTAAACCACTGTTTTTCTAGTAGAAAACATCACTTAAATATACACGAATGTAACTTAAATATACACAAATGTAATGCCCTTAAAGCGAAGCTGATGCGTTGTAAAGACCACACCACCGGTATGTTCAGATGCAGATGTGCCCCAAGGAGTCCCCCCAGAGCACGGGATGCATCTCAGAAGAAATCTCCCACAGTGATGGGAGATGATGTTCTCCTTTACGAAACACCATTTCAGCACTTCATTTTGATTTTAGAAGCTTGCACATGAACCGCACAAGGCACCATGGTGAAAAGCCTTGAAAAGCAGGCAAACTCCATCTCTGGACAACTGCTAAGCTCAAGCTGGCTACCCACCTGGAAGCACGCGGAAGAGAAGAAAGTTTGAGGTGTCCCAAATTCCCACTGCCCATATCTCAGAAATCTGCATGTCTGAGGAGCTCTTTCTCCCCGGCAGAAGGAGAGGTCGCTGCTTTACAGCTGCAATAGATCAGGAGCAGGAGAGGACCCCACTCACCCCAGCATCACGTGGGGGTCCTGCCTCAGCCCTTTCAAGTTTGCAGGTGATCGACAAGAGTCAAAAGCTGAGACAAGACATTAGTAGAGCAAGTTTGCTGATGATACCAAGTTGGGTGGGGTGGCTGACACCCCGGAGGGCCGTGCTGCCATCCAGCGAGACCTGGACAGGCTGGAGAGCTGGGCAAGGAAGAACCTCATGAGGTTCAACAGGGAAAAATGTAAGGTGCTACA
>KZ506785.1:88756-101326 GCA_002844005.1 Limosa lapponica baueri | reverse complement strand
CAGCAGGGGAGTTGGACTAGATGATCTATATGGTCCCTTCCAACTCTAAAAAAAAATTCAGTGAAATTCAGTGAAATTCAGTGAAGAAATAAAGTAAAATAAATGAGAGAAAGCATTTGAGGAAGAGATAAATCACTGCATGGCCACAGCAGGCTCTTGGAGCAGTTTTTTCTCCCTGGAGGCTGGGTTCCGTCCAAGGCCTGCAGGGGTGATGGGTCAGCTGTGCCCAGAGCTCTACCCCGTCCCCACCACCAGTCATTTCATCCCGACGTCTGAGCACATTCAACAGCAGCGGGAGGGGGCAGAGCTGATGGAAACGCCGTTAGCGGGTGGCTCTCGGCTGCATCAGGGAGCAAACACCAGCTGTGTAGGTACATCCACAGCAAAAAGGCTGGCATGAAAACATGTGATGTTTGAAGGCTTCTGCAGGGAGGAATTTCACATTTTCACACCAATTGACTTCTTTATTCCTCATTAAATGCCCACTCTCAGCCTTGGCCCCATTTTTCTAATGGCCCTTGGCTGTGACATTGGGAGCATTACTTACATATTGCAGGATACATTATGATAAATACTGGAAGACACAGAATACAAGAATAATTCCGTTCAAGAATAATATCTAACCGATTATTATCCTGCCTCCTAACAGGGTGGTGACAAAAAATTACCTTCCCTGCT
Source organism: Limosa lapponica baueri (assembly GCA_002844005.1). Lineage (NCBI taxonomy): Eukaryota > Metazoa > Chordata > Aves > Charadriiformes > Scolopacidae > Limosa > Limosa lapponica. Next base: position 100,648 of record KZ506785.1, on the reverse strand, counting down.
ATTGGGTGCAATGGATTATTTTGAACACACTTTTCTTCCTTCTCTGCAGTTTAGTGAAGGGAAGATCTGTTTTCATGGTTAGTTTCCCACCCACCACCCACCCCCCAAGATTATTTCATAACGAGAACTATTTAATAACCTGGCTGCCTTCCCAGGGAGAGAGCCACAGCTCCCCAGCTGGGAGCAGAGATTTTCTAATGCCGGCTCATCAGGCAAGTCAGGCTTTGTCATGGACGAAATGGAGATGGCAAAACCTTTGGTTATTTTTTCTTCCAACCTCCTTCATGATGCTTTCCACTCCTTCTCCTCTTCCCTTTTCCAGTCTTTCAGCACAGAGGCAGCCCCAATCCACTTCTTAGGGTACAAGTATTAATTAGTGGGGAGGTGAGTGGTAAATTCGGTGCCACGGTACAAAGCGCCACACCAGGACTCCTGAAACATTGCCAAAAATATTTGAGAATAAATTGGTTCCATCACCATCCAACATTATCCCAGTTTTCTGGCATCGAGGATGAAATAAATTAAACCATCGGAAAGGCCTTATGTTTCACATTTGCATTGGACTCGTGGAAGCCATGGAGGGAGGCAGCTACGTGTCTTTTCCCTGAAATAGGATTTGTTTTTTTCTGTGTCAGAATATATGATTCATCAGGCATGTCAGGGAGAGCATCGCTCAGGAAAGAAATGCCTGTATTCCCCCCCGGGCATCTCCATTGTTCATGGAGATCCAGATCCTGGGAACATGACTTAACACAATCAAACTGCATGAAGTGCAATAAAAGGGGCAGTGTGAGAGCAAGGCACGACAGGGGATGGGTCAGGATTCTCCTCACAGTCTGGGAAAGCTCGTTTTCCCTCCATGCAGAAAAAAAACCCCTCAGGTGTGAAAGCCCCACATCCCACAGCTGCCCTGGTAGGTTTCATCCCAGCATCTCAAAGGGACCAGGTTATCAAATAGAGATATCAAATAAATGTCAAATAGGGATATCAAATCGTCTTTAAACCAGATGTCACCATTACAACTTTGTTTAATTTGTGTGTCCTCTTCACTTGCAGAGACAGGGTGTGATGGAATAATGAATCTTCTTGTTCGTGCTTCCAGAGTCAGGACCAGCCTAGACTCATCCAGGGCTGAATTTCCTCCAGCTCCAAATGAGGAATTTCCTTCCTACTTCTTTGTTTTCGCAACAGCTCTGTGCCAGGCAAGACAAATCTCGGCTGTGCCCCACAGTGCTCCCTGCTTGGGAATACCCTGAAAGACACATTTGCAGCTCTTTCATAGAAAACTGCTATGCAAGTTACTATTATTATTGAGAATTATTATTTTCTGCTATCATTTTACCAGTTATACCTGGATTTTGACTTTGGTTCCTACCTGCTGTAGACTGTCTTCCTGCCTCCTGGCAGGATGGAGTTCTTCCAGAGCTGAGAAAAGCAGCAGTGATAAATCAGGGTGACTCCGAGCCGGTGCCAAGAAGCACTTGTGGGACCTCAGAGTGAAGGATGAGCCTCTTCTCACCGCCAGAGGCTCTAACTGCACCTCACTGCTTGACCATAAAACAGCATAAAACTAAAGCAAAGCGGGCATGGAGCGGCGTGTGATTCAATGGTGGGACAAAAAGCTGTATTTGCTCTATAAACCCTCTAGGTGAGAGATTCAGAATCACACAATACTTTGGGTTGGAAGACACCCTAAAGATCATCCAGTGCCACCCCCTGCCCTGGGCAGGGACACCTCCCACCACACCAGGTTGCTCCAAGCCCCCTCCAACCTGGCCTTGAACCCCTCCAGGGATGGGGCAGCCACAGCTTCTCTGGGCAACCTGGGCCAGGCTCTCACCACCCTCACAGCAAAGAGGTTCTTCCCCACATCTCATCTCCATCTCCCCCCTTTCCATTTTAAACTACTCCCCCTCCTCCTATGGCCCCACTCCCTGAAGGGAACAGGTCCAGCCCCATGCCCACAGTCGTGGGACAAGAACGTCCCCTCTGCAGGACTCTTAGTCCACCAGAACACGACCAGCTGGGTAAGGTGTGAGGCAAAACAGGAGCACATGAAAGTGCCTGTTCCGAGTCTGTAACACACCCAGAAGCCTCCAGCACAGCCTCTGGCCGGTCAGTGCTCGTCTGCGTGCAATGGGTTCAATTTTGCATTTGAAAGTAGTGATGAATTCTGGATTTTCCTCTCTTGGTGTGCAGGGAAAAGCTGAGAGCAGAGCTATGGCTGCTCACTCCCAGTTATTGCAGCACAGCACCCGTCTCCCTTGTGCCAGCCCCTGGTTCCCCCGTGCATCCTCCCGAGCACCAGCCAGGGCACGGGGCTACCTGTACCCCACCGCAGGAATCCACCCCCCCTGCAGCGGGGCCAGGCCGCTCCATGCCCTCCTGCTGCCTTCTCTGCCTGGAGAAAGTGGCAGGAAACACCAGCTCTGCTCAGGAGAAACCCTGTGGGTTTGACACCTGTGAATTTTAAATATGTGTTGTCCTTCCAAGCGAGGACAAGCCCCAAGTGGGAATCGGTAGGATGGAGAACACAGATTTTTTTTTACCTCTTCTCCCTCCCTGAAAATACCCAGAACCCACTTTGTGCTTGGGTACAAATCTTTTTTTAACAAATCTTTTTTAACAAATCTTTTTTACAGGTGAAATGCCCAGGCGAGTGGAAAGGTCACCCCAGGACAGGGGAGAGGTGGGAGAGTGTCACGGATGGAGTGATGCGCTTCACTCGCAGAGAGAAGCAGCAATACATTGCTTGATATAAAGCAGGGATTTAACAGTTTGATAGAAAATGCAACAGTGTTTTAACAAGATTCAAGATGTCAAGGCACGCTCTGTTGTTTAGTGCCCAGAGGACAGGGTCAGAGAAGCTGTCAGAGACCCTCCCGTTGAGTCAGGAGGTTCAGAAAGGACCCCCTTGCTTTCTAAACTCCTTCCCAGAGAGGAGTCTGGGTGCGGCTGGATCCAATCCTAGTCCCAGGCTTAGTTAACGGTTTATGGCTAAAGGATTACATATGTGCAATCAACCCTTTATATCACTTAGCTAAGATTTCAAAGTTTAGCAGGCTATTAGTCACTTACCGAGGACCTGTTGTGGCAAGAAATCTCTCAACCTCGAGGCGCAACCTTAGCGGGTGTCCCTGCTCAAGAGGAGACGCTGGCATCCAGCCTGCTGCCCCCCAGGGGAGCTCAAAGGGCTCTTGGCCTGTCCACTCTTGGTGGGGGTGAGATGATTGACCTACAGTCATATGTGCACAGCAACCACAGCGCCAGCATTGCGCAAATCAGCCCTTGGCTACTGTGTTGGTATTTGTCTCCCCCAAACCACGCTGCGCTGGGTGCAGCCATCACAACCTGATGCAGCCATGGAGACCACCACGGGTGGGTATCGCTGGGGCAGTTACAGGAGATTAAGGTCAGGCTGGTGCCCAGGGAGGGGGAGCACACGGTCACAGAGAGGGACAGAGGGCTGAGCTCTCCCCAGGCACCCATGGGAGCAGGGTAACGCACCTCTTCCAAAGATTTCCAGCGTGTTCCTCAGCCCCAGGGAGATTTGGACATCTCAGTCTCAGTGGGTGAGTTTTTTTCCTCCACAGAGAGATGGCAAGGGTAACCCAGCTGTCCCCCACCATTACGGATCAGGAATATTTAAAAGGCACAGGACCCTCTTTTCAGCCTCTGCTAGATTTTAAAATTAATTCGCTCTGTGCAAATAGATGAAAAGTAACCTTAGCTCTCTCCCTGTCTGTTAGCGTGGGGCTGTGGCACTCCGGGGGGAGGCAGCTGCCAGCACTGGGCAGCGTTTCCCTCCTAGGCCGGTGCCGGCGCTGTGAGAGCCTTGGGATGGCACAGAGCATCCTCGGGACGGCACAGAGCATCCTCGGGACAGGGGCTGCAAGGCTGGGTGCTGCAAAACCTCCAGGGCAGCTAAAACAAGGGCTTAAAAGAAAAGGAACAAAATAACCCCACCTGAGCGTCATGAAATATTTTGCTACTGGAAAGAGAGGACTTGAAATAGGTCGTGCCACGAGGACACGCCTCGCCAGTTATTTATTGAGGCTTTAGGTGCCGTGGCACTCCAGCTGCCGGCATCTGACATCCCCTGTTGCCAGTTCATGAAGCACAGACCAAGTCTGAAAGGTTTTTGCTTTACTAGGCACAATTTTATTAAAGATTTATCAACAGCAGCATGGCAGAAAGCTTTTCCTTGCGACCGCAGTGTACAGTGGCCTGTGCTCTAAAATAGAAAGGGCAGGTCGGGATTCACCCGAAATGCTCTTTTATGCCAAAGCAGCTACGTTGAGTTAAACAGAGCGATGCTGCTGCAGACCCGTGCTGCTGCAAACCCATCTCATCTCCAGCCACGGCTCTCTTTTCCTTTTGGCGTTAATAATGTCCCTGCAAAGTGGACAAGTTGTGGCTATAATGAAAATCACCCCCTCCCCCCAACCCGACAATTCTGTAGCTGCACCGAGCTGGTCTTTCAGTCACATCAAAACCGTAGATGGTTTCCATGCAGAAAAGCACCGGTCCCTTCTCCTGGCACCAGGCACAAGACTCTGCTGCACTGGCAGAGCGTTGGGCACCAAATGCCTGCCCAGCAGAGACCCAAGCATGTCCTCCTGGTAATAAAGCCGTTCTTCTCCCTCGTCCCTGAAGAGCCACGCGTCACCAAGCAGGAAAGGGGGAGAGACTCTTGTTCCAGCTCATCAGGCAGAGACGCTCCACGGGTGGGCAAAGGATGACAAGGATCCCTCTTGCTGATCAACAGTCACCTCAACAAGAGATGATCCTCCATTGACACTGACAACCCACCTTCTGTTTAGCAGGGGACTGCGCCGAGGGTCTGGGGCTCCTCTTGGCCCCCAGAGAAAAGTGGTCAGTGACAGCCAACATGGCTTCACTAAGGGTAAATCGTGCCTGACAAATTTGGAGGCATTCTTCAATGGGGTTACAGCATTGGTGGAAAAGGGAAGAGCAACTGACATCATCTGCCTGGACTTGTGTAAAGCCTTTGACACTGTCCCAAACAGACATCCTTGTCTCTAAATTGGAGAGACATGAATTTGATGGATGGACCACTCGGTGGATAAGGAATTTCCTGGATGGCCGCACTCAAAGAGTTGTGGTCAATGGCTCAATGTCCAAGTGTAGCTCAGTGATGAGTGGTGTTCCTCAGAGGTCAGTACTGGGACCAGTGCTGTTTAACATCTTCATCGGTGACATGGACAGTGGGACTGAGTGCACCCTCAGCAACTTTGCCAAGGACCAAGCTGTGTGGCGCGGTCAACATGCTGGAGGGAAGGGATGCCATCCAGAGGGACCTGGACAGGCTTGAGAGGTGGGCCTGTGCAAACCTCATGAAGTTCAACCGGGCCAAGTGTAAGGTCCTGAACAAGGGTCGGGGCAATCCCAAGCACAAATCCAGGCTGGGTGGAGAATGGATGGGGAGCAGTCCTGAGGAGAAGGACTCGTGGTTGTTGGTGGACAAGAAACTCAACACAAGCCAACAATGTGCACTGGCAGCCCAGAAACCCCCCGCACCCCGGGCTGCATCCCCAGCAGCGTGGCCAGCAGGGCGAGGGGGGAATTCTGCCCCTCTGCTCCGCTCGGGGGAGACACCCCACCCCAGTGCTGCCTCCAGCTCTGGGGCCACCAACAGCAGAAGGACATGGACCTGTTGGAGCGGGGCCAGAGGAGGCCACGGAGATGCTGGGAGGGCTGGAGGCCCTCTGCTGGGAGGGGGGGCTGAGAGGGTTGGGGGGGTTCAGCCTGGAGAAGAGAAGGCTCCGGGGAGACCTCAGAGCCCCTTCCAGTCCCTAAATGAGCTCCAGGAAAGCTGGGGAGGGACTCTGGATCAGGGAGGGGAGCCATAGGAGGAGGGGGAAGGGTTTGACACTGAAAGAGGGGAGATTGAGCTGAGACGTGGGGAAGAACTTCTTTGGTGTGAGGGTGGTGAGAGCCTGGCCTAGGTTGCCCAGAGAAGCTGTGGCTGCCCCATCCCTGGAGGGGTTCAAGGCCAGGTTGGAGGGGGCTTGGAGCAACCTGGTGTGGTGGGAGGTGTCCCTGCCTTTAAGGTCGCTTCCAGCCTAAACCATTCCGTGACTCTATGGAAATGCTGCAGCAGGGGGTGCAATCCAGGCTGTGGGTCAGCGATTGCTCTTGAAGCTTCTCCTGCTGCAGCAACACGTTGCTTTGGTAGGATCCTTAACACCACCAAGAGTAGCACCTGGGCGAGCAGATCCCCATTCAACCTTTACCCAAAAGAACAGGCTAGTAACAAATTCTTCTTCCATGAAATCCCTTTTTGGGTGGTCAAAATAACCCTTAAAATCAATCTTGTGTTAAAGTCAGTCCCTTTATACCAAGAGGGAGGCCTCCGTGCAAGTCTTGATGGGCAATGAGTCATTGGATTACCAAAATGACACAAAGTTAAGGCTTAACCGAAAGACACCCAGATCTTACACCGATGTTGAACTTCAGATCACTATACAAGTCAAGCAGAAAAACTGCAAATAATTTTGAAAGCAGATGAGAATGTTAAAAATCTTGCCACAAATACCCCAACCAAAAATGTAATCATCACAGAGCAAAGACCAGGAAGGAGTCTGTCGGCCAACACCAGCCACGGGAGGGCAACATGGTGAGGGTTGGAAGTGCAAGGCATTAACTACAAGAAAAACAGCAGCATTTTTTTTCTCCGTACAGATTTTATTTCAATTTAATTATCAGCTTCACCCCATTAAAAAAAATAAAGCCATTGATTTCTACAGACTTCAAGACGACAACACAGCTAAGGCACGGCATCTCTCTGCGCTAAAATTTGTGCATACAGGCAGCAGTGAAAAGCATCCAGAACTGCGAATTTTGAACAAGTATGTTTGCAATTTATTACAGTAGGAGAAAAAAAAAATAATCACAAGTGAAAGAAACAAAGAGAGTAACTTTGCCTCGGCAGCGTTGCAGGGCTCCAGCCAGCAGCTACGCAGCAGCCCAGGATGTCCCCGAATGAGTCATCACTGTGTTCCAGCCCTGGCTCGCAGGCACATCATACTTCACTGAAGTACTTTAAATAGCAGGCTGTCTTTAAATGGAATTGTGCAAATTCATTGTATGAGCTGTCACTCGGGCTCCCCGCACTCTCTGCAGGCAGGAGCCCCGTCACTCGGCCCTAACTGTTTCAGCGGCTCATTCAGCCGCCTGCACCCTCCGCTCAGGGGCTCCCACTGCGCCCGGCTCCTGCCCTTAACCCAGAGAGCCCCGGCCTCACCACCAAGGCAATCGGAGGTGGCTCCAGCGTTACTTTAAAGCAAAAAAGCCCATTCACAAGAAAAAACAAAAAAAAAACAAAAAAAAAACAGGGAAGAAAGATGATTTTTGGCTAGGTATCAGGCCTCCAGGGTGAAAAGCACGGAGCTCATCCCCATTCCTCCCCCCGGGACTCGGGCACAAGTCGCACTGCAGCAAGGAGGATGAGAACGGTCCCTGGTGGGAGCTGCAGCATCCTGCGTGGGAGGCAGCGGCGGCAGAGCATGGGCTAAGCTGGCAGAGGAGCCCCCCGCCCCCTGACCTGCCCACTCCCAGCCTCCGGAGACACAGCTTCTCCTTGTGCATCCCCTTCCCGGGAGCCAGGTCAGCCCCCAGCAGAGCATCACGCACCCACCCGCCGCTCAGCTCCTCAGCCCACGGTGCCGCTAAAGGCACCACCTGCTTATGCACTGAGGGGAGAGCAAACCTCTGACTCCTTCCACGAGACTGGCACAAGGTGAGAGAGGGTACGGTGAAACCACGGCTGCTTTTTATTAGTACCCCTACTCTCTGCAGCACGAGAACCGCGGCACTCACAAGAACAGCCTCTATCCCCTGCACGTGTAACCACCTACTGCATTTCCACAGCCAGGACAACTTCCCCGCACGTAAAGTAAAGCACGTTCCTAAATACCAGTACAGTTTCAGCAGCAAATGCCAAGCTATTCTCGACTCGACAGTGAAGCTGGAATTCTGCAGCTAGACAGGCTCAGCCACGACCCTGTTTGATTTATTTCCCAGTAAATAGCACTGCTTGCCTAGAAGGACCTCACTCCCACGCAGGTACATAGGGGCTCCCACCAGGAACTCAACATGGAATTGTCACTTCACCCGCTGTTGGCATGTGCTGCATTGATGCGCTTGTGGTGAAGTGCATTAAACCTCGGTACTTGCTCCTGAAAGAAAAATCCTCCAAGGAAAAGAATGTCTCCCAACCTATGCCCGTGCCAATGTTACAGCTATCCACACTAATAAAGAAACAGATCATTTTCTGTTCTTTGCTGTCAAGTTCTTTTAACAACACTGGGATGAACCAAGACCCATTTTTCCTCTCTGCTCCCAGCCCCAACCCTGGGGATAGCTCATCCTGGATTTTTGGTTTGGGTTTTTTTTTTCCCTGAGAGGCATCCTCATCTCAACCAACCTCAGAAAGGGAAGAAACAGATCCATAGCCTTCAGTAAACTTTCCTATTCCATATGGTTTTCAAGGCTCAAGAAAGCCACTCCGTTGCAGGAACGGGGAGGACCACGTCCTGCTGCACAGCCAGAGTGCTCCTGGGCAGGTTTATGGACCCGAGAGGGCTCCTGGCACCCCAAGGCATCCTTGAACCTGCAGATTCTCACCTTCACACTAAATAAGGCACCGGTAACATCTGTAGGTTTCAGTAACAGCTCACAATAATTTGCAACCTGTTATTCCAAGGGCAACACGGTGGATAATCTGAACAGGAAGAATCTGCCTAGCAGCAGCAAGGCCTCCGTTTCTGCTTTAAAATGAGATGTGACTGTTGCGATTACTTTGAGTAACCTTTTTTTTTTTGTGTAAAATGCAATATCCTTCCTCTAATGAGGTTTCAAAGTTGGCTTCAAGGCAAAAATTTAAAACCTTTTTAGATTTCAGAGGTATTTTTTCTAGTCCCTTAAAAAAGAGCTGCTATAGGACTTCAGCAGCAGTGAGGAAAGGGACATTCATTTCAAATGTAATTTAGAGCTGGTTTGCTGGAGGAAAAAACCAACCTGTTGTCACCTTAAACACAAGGCACGGCAGAGGGAAAACAACAGCCTATAATTAAAGCCCTTGCCAAGATGGAAGGCAGCACAAGAGCAGCTGGCGGGGTCCCAAGGGCAGCAGACCTCCTGGTCAGCCCATTCTGCAGGAAGCGCGCTCTGCTCCATCACCTTTTTCTCCCCAGTGAGAGTCCCCATGGAGATCAGATCAGAGAGACGCAAGGGCCGGTGGGGCGGAGGCAGGGGAAAAGAAGCCTAAATAATCTGCTCTGCTGGGCGTCACGTTGTTCGCGTGGCGTCTGTCTCAGTCCAGCTTTTACAGGGCAGCAATCAGGCGACCTCTGCGTGGGGTTGGCTCGCGTCCCAACCGCACTCCAGTGCCATAGGTCAAAACATTTTATCAGAACAGTAAAATCAGGGTCTTCTGAGCCCCTTTTCATCTCTCAAGACATTTCCTGCAAATACTCCGGGTCTTTTACTTGAAAATTTGGCCCTGCACCCAATTCCTCCTCTGGACTTGATATTATATCGGGTGAGTGTTGTCCTGGAAGGAAATACAGCTCTTACAAGATGACCTGCTTTGGAGAAGATGACATTTTTATAGCATGAATAATGTTTAAAGCTGGAACATAGTTTTCAGTCTGACTGTTTGGAGAAAACCACTCCAAATGCCTGAAAATCTTGCAGGGGTTCCTCCAGTGCATGGCAACTTGTGATGTCGCTGCAGCTTTTATTTGGGTGACATTTGAGCCGAACTGGGAATCTCTCTGTTCAGTCAGTGAATGAAGAGCCACAAAGCATCTTTCTCACCACGTGCAGGGACATGGTCTCCCCAAGCTCCTTACACTCTTGAGCGTGTAATTGAAGAACTATCCACTGAAAATGTCACTTCTCGCAGCCAGTGCCGAACTCCTGCACCTCCCACCTGGGGGAGGAAAAGCCATCTGCACTGAGCCAGGCAGGAGCACGCCGAGAAACCCCAGCTGCTTCACCTGCAGCCCTGACTCCCCGCATCTCCCTCAAGACTTTCAGTCTTACAATGGCTTCCCCAAGTTTTTCAGGTTTCAACTCACAGAAGGAAAACATAACATCATCAAATGACATTACGAACAACCTCAGGCTCTTCAAGCAAGTATACGTATTTTTGGCCATAAAAAAAGCCCCGTGTCATGGCATTTAAGTCCCTGCAAAGTATCTTGGATTACTTCAGTTTTTTAGATATACAGACTGCAAAATGCTTCACTGGAAAAGGAAAAGCCAAATAAATTTGAAAAATCTTCTTGGTAGTTTGAAGTGCTTCAGATCTGACATTCCAGTCCCTGGGACCCTCTGCGGGCTGGGAACCAGTTGCACCAGCTCCAGCGCATCCAAACCACGGCCAGCAGCCGAGAGTGAAGAAGGCAGGCTGGGATGAGGCACGGACAGAGGAGGAGAAAACACGGCCAGTGCCAGGCACGCACAGAGGCAACCGGCACTGATACGTGGCAGAGATGCCAGCGCCCACCTGAGCTCAGGCAGCAAGTCCAAAGGATCTAGACAAAACAGACAGTCCTGAGATGGGAGATCCATTGCTTGGTAAGGCTTTGAGTGCGTGTAATTTTTTAAGTGCTTTTCTTAAATTAATTAACACAAAAGACAGGCTAGCATTCTTTAAACAGTTGTGATCCTTCATTCCAGTATAAAACGCATAGGCAAACATGGCTTAAGACCCATGATCACTTAGGATATAATTTTAAAGTTTGTATTAAAAATATTTTTTATCCAAATGATAAATATTTTAAAATAAGCATTTACAAAAATAAATGGTCCATTCCCATAAGGAAGGACATATATAGCTGAAACTCTGAATACATCTTGAGGCAACACAATTATCGATGAAGCTAGTTAATAAAATCTTTGGTATGAGCATATAGTACATTAATATTCATGCACCGTTGTCTTCCCTTGGCAGGTATACTGTACAGACAAGAGTGACGAGGCAGCTTTCCTTAATTTCTTGATAAGTCTTCCAAATACAACATACAAATATTTCTAACGTGTCTTCCTATGATAATAGGAGAAAAGCCCAAGATTCTCCTGGCTCTTCCTGTGACTTTCATATCTAAAACAGAAATGAAGATGGGAGGAAAAAGAGAAAGTGAACACAGTGACGTTTCGTTCTAGCTAGTAAGCAGCATCTACAAAAAATAAAAATCAATTAAAAAATTTCTCCAGAGGAAAGCCCATTTCCTTCAGTATTGTATACATCAACTGCCAAGACAGGGTAACGATGAATCTGTTGGGATTAATCGCTGCAATTTCAGACCCAGGCAGAGGAGACAGTTACTGAGTTAGGTAAGGGGCAGCTTTACACCTGAGCAGGGCACCAGGTGGTGTAAGCCTGGGACACCACAGCCAGGGCACATGGGGCACTGAGACAACGGGTAGGTACAGGAAAGAGCATCAAAAACTGGAAAAAAAGAACCTTGGAAGAAAAGACTTCGAGAGCTTTGGCTGGCAATTTTAGCAAAAGAAAGACTGAGAAATTACTGGAGGCACAAGGACCTCCACAGGGAGAAAATATGAAATGTCAGCTGGGACAGAACCAAGGGGGGCTGCAGTCTGGTGGAGAAAGGCTTAACAGAAATGCCAGGCTGGAGCTGAAACCAGTTCCATTTGAGAGTAAGACACACTTCTAGAAAGCACCTCATGACAGGAAAGACCTTGAGGGGCTGGAGCACGCTCAGAGAAAGGCAACGGAGCTGGTGAGGGCTCTGGAGCACAAGTCTTGTGAGGAGCAGCTGAGGGAGCTGGGGGTGTTCAGCCTGGAGAAAAGGAGGCTGAGGGGAGACCTTCTCGCTCTCTCCAACTCCCTGAAAG
>KZ506785.1:73684-88746 GCA_002844005.1 Limosa lapponica baueri | reverse complement strand
TGAGGGGAGACCTTCTCGCTCTCTCCAACTCCCTGAAAGGAGGGTGTAGCCAGGGGGGGTCGGTCTCTTCTCCCAAGGAACAGGCGATGGGACAAGAGGAAATGGCCTCAAGTTGCCCCAGGGGAGGTTTAGGATGGATATTTGGAAAAATTTTTACACTGAAAGGGTTGTCAAGCCTTGGAAGAGGCTGCCCAGGGCAGTGGTGGAGTCACATCCCTGGAGGTATTTAAAAGCCGGGCAGACGTGGTGCTGAGGGACATGGGTTAGTGGTGTTTTTTGTCAGTGTTGGGTTGATGGTTGGACTCGATGATCCGAAAGGTCCCCTCCAACCTCAGCAATGCTATGATTCTATAATTTTATCATTCTAATGCTATGGCCAATTAACTGGGATCAAGGGAAGTGATGGATTCTCTGGCTTTTTGGTGTCAGTCTCTGAATGCTTTTCTGAGAATGCTTCTGTTAAATGCTGGTGACAGAACCTGATGAAGGGACGTGATGGCAGCTAAGGAACCGCATGGGTTAGCCTTTTAGCCTTAGCCCTAGCCCTGACTCCATGGACAGTCCAGCTGAAGGACTCTGATCTGGGAATGAAGGGTAACACAGCCCAGACTCCCACATCACCTGAAACTGGTGCTACTGTAGCCCACAGCTCTGGACAAAAATTAGTAAAGAATGTCCAAGTCAACTGCTGTGACTGGGGCATGAGGAGCAGAAGGCAGTAAGCCAAAATGGAGTTTGGATTCTGCTCCCCATCTACCACATGAAAACAGGCACTTCCCACAGCACTGTGCGAAGACTCGAGAGCAAGTGACGCCTCTGAATCAGCTGAATCTCTCTCCCCTGGATCTCTCCCACCAGCACTGACTCACTGCTTCGCTGGAGCGGAACCATATGGATGCATCAACGCACTTTCTGTGAAGAGCTGCCGCTCTGACGGCAAGGCTGGACTAGCGGAAGGTCGGGCTGTGGAGAGGAAGAGGAGCCCTGCTCTGCTGCTGAAGCAGGCGCCTTCCAGCCACAGGGAGAGCCCACACCATAAGCCAGCAACACGGGCAACGGCTGCAGCCACTCGGGCTCGGCAGATCCAGCCAGCGTCCTCCGGCACTGGCCACGCTCCGACCAGCTCCCAGGGGATGTGGAAGCCAGAAGGTTGGGGTGTTTTCCTGGCTCATGACTGCTGGGAACCGTGACCCATTGCTATAGCAACCGGAGCTCACACGACTACTGTCTTTAAAAAGAGCCCCTATTTGTGGCATCCTCTGCAGGCAAACTATCCATTATTTATATCTCAGCGTATCTGGAGCGCCATTTGTATCCTAACCTCATTAATGAATGATGACACCTTGACCCGCTCTATTAAGCAAGCCATGTTAGATCAAGTGGTGCGCCGCTCTCCCGACACGTGCTAACGGGAGGCAACGGAGAGAAAAACCAGGGGAGCAGGTTACCTGAGTTATAGCAATACCAAAATAACGCAAATCCTGCAGCAACGCTAAAACAAGCGAGGAAAAACACCGGGCCTAAAGAAAAGGAAAAAAGAAAAAACGTTAAGACAGAACAGCGGAAGTTTAGCTCAGTTCATAAATCATCAATTGCTATTAATATGCACAATTAAGTGTATTCAAATGAAGTTAACACCTTCACAATTATGTATGTTCTGTAGCTAATGTACTATGAAGCACATTTACTCTACTGTAATCAATTTTTACTGCAGTCGCTTTGACACCATTCACTGTTTGCCTCTGTTCATCTATTAAACTGAAGTGGAAACTTCCTTAGATGTTTTCTTACTCTAAAAACTTTGTGCAAAACCCCCTTTAAACACTCCCAACAAAATACTAACCAGACTACTGGGACCTCACCACACAGCGCAGCATTTTACTCCATAAACAGCCCCCCCGGGCCAAAGCACTGCCTGTGGGTTAGAGCACATCACATGAGACTGCAGTCCCTTAGAAGCAGACTTTCAGGGTTTTCTTTTTTCCCCACAGATGTTCCGCAAATTCCGCTTTCGTGACAAAAGCAAATACTCTTCTTCCTGTTTCCAGTTCTGCTGGAAGCTGAAATCACAGCCGTACACACCCCCAAAACCAAACCTCCCCCTGGGAGCGTTTCCTCCATGTGCCTGCCCGGAATTACATGCAGTTTAAGGCTGATGCTCAGTAAAACCTTTCTAATTCATACTCATCCGCAGACAAAAGCTCATAAAGATTTATATCTGCTTCTTTATTGTCTAATATTCTATTTGCATTTACTACTTCGCTATGAGTATAGCTGCAATTAAAAAGCCCCTGTCAATTTAAGGACAAATGAGCTGCAGACAAACGAATGAGTGGAGCTGACCACGCGGCCAACGACGTGGAGAGAGAGCAACAGAGAAAGAACAAAACTGCCAAACAGGGAAAAACTGCCAAAAAAGTCATAGCTCATAGAAGCTGCTTTTATTCTCTCATAATTGTATTGAGAATTTTAAATAAAATATCAAATAAACTTTAATGATAAAATAGCTCATTATACATTTTGAAAATTCTTCAGCTTTCTTTCAGATCTTCAATTCCTTTTCAAAATATCTTTCAGTGAATAAAATATTTGCCTCCGTAATCTCTGCATTGAACAGAGGAAGGGGGAAAAAAATAAACATGTTTTCCTAAAGAAAATATATTTAAGTTCACCCTTGCTCACCTTCCTGTCTTCAAATGATTTGTATTTAAATTGAAAGCTTAAGAAAACTGAAAAATTTTGAAAGTCACATAAAAAAATTATTGATGGCCTTATGCAAAATGACATCAGCAGCAGCTAAATAGACCTTTCTATTCAGCACTGAAGAAATCATAGGAAATGAAGAGTTTAGCTGTAACAGTGTAAGTAAAAATCCTACTGTAAATATTGATAAAACTCTACAGTCTTTTGTACTTTCTGGCACTGGTTTCCTCAACAGCAGCTCAGCTCCATTAATTCCACTTAACGTCTGACAGTAAAGACATCATAAAACAAACTATTTGTTACATGAAATGCAAATTACATGATAAAACAAATTGCATCATAATCTGAAAAGCCATTCCATCCGGTGACACTGTATGCATTTATTTACCCCTGTCATTTAGCATATATTTCTCCTTGTCAGTGTCTATCTCTGTGGAATCTGTGGTTTCTAGAAATAAAAGCAACACATGAAAAGTTAGTACCCAGCTCAAGCAAACAAACAAACATAATCAGCACATGCAAAATTGGGCAAAACAACATATTGCAGAAAAAATATCCAATTTTGACATAAAATATTAACCCCTCCAAAGGTCAATCGTGGCTATAGTTGAGTTTGGATATATATCGATCAAAAAATATAGGCACAGTCATTTGAATGCAACTATGAATAGCTGGAGCAACACCTCTGAGCCGCTTCAGCACTAACCGCGCAAGTAACCTTACACTTGTTTCCCCAAGTGAGGAAAGCAGGAGCTAATCCTTCCATAATGCCAGGAATTTTCATTGTAATACATACAAACTATTTGTTAATATAGGAGCTAATCTGAGAACGCCCCTGCAATGTAACGCATCACCATTCTTTCTGTTCTCCCGTAAATCTCTGGGCCTTAACGTACCTGGCAGATGAAGCACTTGGAACAAACTGCTTGGCGCGGGTTATTTATCTAAATTCTGGTCTCAGCTAAAGACATGTCCAGCTTCTTTAAAAGTCTGTAGGTACTACCTGCTAACATGTGGTGCTAATAATTTTTGCCTCTATCTTTCTGCAAATTCTCGTAGCAAAGGAGGTGGACCTTAAGATAAAGGTGTTCAGTAGTTAGCAGCGATGAAGCAGTTTCTGCTTCGGGCAGAAAGACCTCCAGCTCTTTTAGAGGTGCCTTTGCCATAAGAGATGTGGAGATAACATTGTCTGCAGAAGGTGTGGGCGACACCAAAGAGCACTGCTGTCATCAAAAATGGCAGAGGAATTACTTTCTTTTCACGCATCATGGATCTGCAAAACAACTTTTTTAGCCAAACCTCTTTGTGGTCTAGATGGTTAAAAAAAAAGAACAAAACCAAAAACAAAGTGAGAGCTCCAAATTTGGCTGTCAATAGGGAAGAATTTGAGACTGTTTTGTTTCAGCTGTGACAATCTGGAGTTAGGTGAGGTGCCTTGGAACCCGCTCTGTACCCCAGTTCAGCAAAGGGACCTGACGTCAGCCAGCAGCGGACGGCAAACATCCGTCTCCCACACTAACCACGTCCCTCTGGTGGGGGACAGGGCACGGCCTTCAAGCAGAACAGAAACATCCGAAGCACTTCGCTGCAAAGCTTGAGAGCCACAGAAGCAGAAAGGGCTCCTGCGAAGCTGTAACGGTGCGCTCTGTCGCAGTGGGATGTCCTCCCTCCCCACGGACTCTCGCTGAGAAATCCCCACGCTTCACAGGACAGCACAGCCAAATCTCTGCCCTTTTGTCGGGCCATCGCTGTGTGGGGCTGATCTCATCCTTTATCTTTCTGTGTCAGCACTGAGAGAAACACAAACATCTTCTGAGCCATTTGGAAGATCCCGCTTGACTTCAGTAGGTGTGAAGTTGCCTGTGCCATGTTCCTTACCCACCCTCTAGTGGGAATTCTGAGGCATTACCAAACATTTCACTGCAGTATTATACTTGAGGCAAAGAAATTGTTTTCTAGCACGAATTTTAAAGTTGTTTTAAAAATGAAAAAGAAATCTTTGAAAGGATTTCCTCTGTAGAAAGCATTTTTCAGATGTACAGCCGCATGTAATCTATCACTGAACTCTGTCCTGGCCTCACCTGTCTCCTCACGAGTAATTCCTCCGGTGTTTTTAATGCTGCTTGTTTCAGTTCAATCTGCACTTAGAACAAAGTCCCCATGTTAGGGATTCCCTTTCTTCTTCACATTTACAAATTCTAGTGTCAATTCTGTAAATGCTCTGTGCTAAATCTGACAAATTCAACAACTACTGCTATGAGTAACATTAAAGTAACATAAAAATTGTACATATGAGAGGTCAGAAGAATAATGCCTTTAATAGTCAAAATGTCCAAGTTCACTTAAAAGAGAAAGAACACCTCATATTGAAAAGGGAGCTTTTCCTGAAGAATAAAATTGTTTGCATTTTAGCTTAAAATGCTGCACAGATGTTTACTGACCAGAATGCAGACATCTGGTTTAGTTACAGAACTCATAAGAAGCAGCAAACATATTAACACAATAATCTCATTACTTCTTTCTTGGGTCAATATAAGGAAACTGCAGAACCTTAGCATGTAGGAGTATTTTAACTCAGTTATTTAAATTATTCTCATTGTTCTGAGGATGGTAACGTAAGAGAGTGTACCAAGATACAGAGAATTTAACGACGTATGATGGTTACCAGAGTCCCTTTGCATAATGCAACAGCAGCAAAACAGCTTTGAGGCACCACAAACGGCTCTATTTTTGCTGCGAAGCCCTTCGAGCATGTGTACTTGTTACGTGCAGTCTGACCACGAGAAGCCTGCCTACTCCTGTGGCTACGCGAGTAAAAGCTCTCACAAGTAACCAGCTAAATCAGGTGCAAAGACGAGCAGGTTTATGCGCTAGTTAAGAGTGAAAACATCACACCAACACCCTACACAAGTCTCCTTTCAGCTGTTTTGTCCAGGCATGACCATGGCAGGAGGCAGCGCGAGAGTTCATCTTCGGAACATCTGCAGAGCTTCCAAGGTGAGTGCTGCAGGTAGGGAAGAACTTGGTCACAGCTAGGCTATTCCTGGTACCCAACTGAATTCAGACCGTCTACAGGGGATGTAGCCAGGCCTGGGCTGCTGTGTGCACCTATGTTACCATATTTGAATCTTTCCATCCCTGGAAAGATGATGGAACAACTCATTCTGGGTGTCATCTCAAAGCATATGGAGGAAAAGAAAGCTATCAGAAGTAGTCAACATGGATTCATCAAGGGGAAGTCACATCTGACTAACCTGATAGCCTTCTATGATGGCATCACTGGTTGGATAGATGAGGGAAGGGCAGTGGATGTTGTCCACCTTGACTTCAGCAAGGCTTCTGACACAGTCTCCCACAGCATCCTCATAGATAAGCTTAGGAAGTGTGGATTGAAAACTGGCTGAAAGACAGAGCTCAGAAAGTTGTTATTAGGGGCACAGAATCTAGTTGGAGGTCTGTAACAAGTGGAGTCCCCCAGGGGTCAGTACTGGGTCCAGTCCTCTTCAGTATATTCATCAATGACCTGGATGAAGGGATGGAGTGTACCCTCAGCAATTTTGCTGATGATACAAAACTGGGAGGGGTTGTTGACACGATGGAGGGCTGTGCTGCCATACAGCAAGACCTGGGCATGCTGGAGAGTTGGGCAGAGAGGAACCTGATGAACTTCAACAAAGGCAAGTGTAGGGTGCTGCACCTGGGGAGGAATAACCCCCTGCACCAGGACAGGTTGGGGGCTGACTTGCTAGAGAGCAACTCTGAGGAGAAAGACCTGGGAGTCCTGGTGGACAACAGGATGACCATGAGCCAACAGTGTGCTCCTGTGGCCAAGAAGGCCAATGGCATCCTGGGGTGCATCAGGAAGAGTGTGACCAGCAGTTAAGAGAGGTTATCCTCCCTCTCTGCTCTGCCCTGGTGAGGTCCCATCTGGAGCACTGGGTCCAGTTCTGGACTCCCCAGTTCAAGAAGGACAGGGAACTGCTGGAGAGGGGACAGCAGAGGGCTACAAAGATGATGATGGGCCTGGAGCATCTCCCTTACGAGGAGAGGCTGAGGGACTTGGGTCTTTTCAGTCTGGAGAAGAGAAGGCTGAGGGGGGATCTGATCAATGCTTATAAATACTTAAAGGATGGGTGTCAAGAGGATGGGGCCCAGGGACAGGACAAGAGGAAATGGGCACAAGCTTGAATATAAGAAGTTCCACTTAAACATGAGGAGGAACTTCTTTACTTTGAGGGTAAACTTTACTTTTGAGAGTACTGGAATAGGCTGCCCAGGGAGGTGGTGGAGTTTCCCTCTCTGGAGACATTCAAACCCCGCCTGGACAATTCCTGTGCAACCTGCTCTGGGTGGACCTGCTCTGGCAGGGGGTTGGACTGGATGATCTCCAGAGGTCCCTTCCAACCCCATGTGATTCTGTGATACATTTTCAGAAATGGCTTGTAGAAGGTGTTATTGAATACTAACAGAGCTCAAACTCTTAAACCATCAACACACTCTTGAAATTTTATTCTTAGTGACTACACTAAGACTTCTTAAGTTGCTCTTAATGAATAAAGGCTGTCTGCTACCTTCTGGTCAGCCTGGCAGAAAAACCTGTTGCTCTTGAGCTCTACCCGAGTAAAAGTGACAGAGTCAAGAGTATTTGATATAAGAGTCTGCTCCCTCAAAGGGCATGACTTCTGCAAGGTGAACATCAGATCAAAAGCACTGCCTTAAAGCTGCTGCGAGGCTGAATCAATGGGACTTGGGCTCCTCCGAGATTCTGAGGCAGGGATGGGCCCAGGCTTTCCCAGTTCAAGAGGGTTCGGGTATGGGTGTGGGGATCTGGGGTAACTTTGCAGCCTCCCTGTGCAGGCAGGAAAATGGTGCAGTCTTCCACCGGTGGGTATTTGTGCTGGGTAGATACAAGCCTTCTGCTTCAAAATGCAAGGCAAAATGAAGCTAGACAATGCAGTATCTTCAAAGGTAATTACAATTTTACATGCCCTTTTCACTCCAGAACTAAAAGAAGTCTAACTGGTTTTTTAAATACCTATGGACTTTTGGTGTAACAGTCTGAATCTCACTGGAGTATGACAAACATGTCTAAAATTTCCGCAGGCACATAACTGTGCAGTTTCTTACAACTAGAAGTCAATCGACTGGTGAAGCGTTAGCACTGATAGATACTCTGTAAGAATTTCTTAAACTGCAGGCCCTTCGCAGCCTCATTAACTTTAATGTGGGAGCTTTCCCTCAAGCTCCTCAAGTCATTTCAGTAGGCAGGATGCCTGAACCTGTTTCTTTCAAAACAATGAGTTTTAGGCTGCCCACACTAGTCAACAAATAACAAGAACTATGCAGTCAAATCCCCTTACGGCTTTTGGAAAATTCCAGTCAGAAGAAATTATTTTATACCCCGAAAATTATTTAGATAACATAAACAGGTTATTTAAATAACATAAAACTCATCTGAATGAGGTTTTGTAATACACTGATGAGGAAATCCACAACTCAGTCAACTTACAAATCAACTTACTCAAGATTTTCCTGCTTGGCAGGTCATTATACAGCTGTTCAGCATTGATCTGAAGAGCCCTGTAAAACTCCTGACAGTGTCTGTCTCCTTTCTTCTGAAGGTGCTTTATCAGATCTGAAAGTCTGGTATGGAGTGATGCCTTTGGATTCCTGAACTGTAAGAGAAACGCACCCATCAGAAGAGAGATGACAACAGCTGGAGATCAATTTTACATCACTTTACAGTATGCCAGGGAGTGAAGATATGCAGTTTGTTTTATATAATTCCCACAAAATTCCCACAAGGTCTGCGGGATACAGCTGAGATTATAAGCCTCCTAAACACCCAGTAGAGTTGACAGAAACTTGCCTGGACCTATGAGAAAGCAGTTCATTTCTGTCTGCTAAGTGCAGAAGTCACAAATTATGTTTCACAGATTTTTCATGCATTTATTTTGAAGCTCTTGAGAGAACGAGATGGTCTTTAACTGTGCATGTCACACTGTTTATCGTAACCGAGTGGCTAGACTGGTTCAGCTGATGATCTAGCACTGCTCTAAACCACCAAAACACTGTTCATCCCCAGTTTAGAGTTTGATTATGACAGAATTAGACCTATTTTTCCTAATATTAAAATACTGATATGCCAAAACCCCGAGCCTAGTGCAGACAGTGAAGTCAGCAGAGGGCAAGTACGAACTGTTTTAAGTAGGATGTGGGAAGCTTTTAACTGACTTTAACTTTCACTCCACACCAGTTTAAAAGAGCTTTCTTCCTAAAAACAGCTACCCATTTTTGAAAGCTTCATGCCAGGGAGGGCGGCCTTCCTCCATACACAGCAGCACCACTGAAAGATGTTACTAACTCCATCCACTTCCCACAGCTCCCACACTTACAGGTGGGACTAATGCCCTCCTTCTCTCCCAATACTCAGAGTTATTTATCACATTAATCCACAAGAAAAACTGATTAAGCTAATATAGAGGATTTTGTGGACACAGCTGGATGCAGCACAGGTCATCTGACATGGCACTCCGCACCACCTCATGTGAGGAGGCAGGCACGCAGGGAGTTTGGTCACACGATGGGTGCTATAAGATTCCTGCTCACATGGCATGGGACGTCATGGCAGGGACGGTGACACTGGGCTGCTGCTGAAGAGAGTGCCCTCTCTCACAGCCACTTGGCACAGGGAACATGCCAGCCCTGTGACTTCTCCTCTGACACGAGATCCCAGATACAACAGGTCAGCAAGTGCGAGGTGAGGAAGACTGGCCCCATGTGGCACCAAGAGTCAAGTCAGGAAGAGGGAAGCTGAGCTACTGACCTGCAAAACAATGCAACATTCAGAGATATAGTAAAATTCATCAAATTACCTTTTCTGCTTCTGCATTGGTAAGAATTTGGGGGTAGACTCTGTTAAGCTGAAGAATAATTTTATCAACCACTTGCTCATTCAGTCGGCTATTGCTTGTAAGAAAATACATGTCGTGTTGCAGTCGATGACAATACGACTGATCTAGAGACAACAATACAAAGAACAAAGCACAGCAGTTAATCAGCAAGCCATTTTTAAATTCTGTAAATTTCATTTTCCTAACAATGGTTAAATAGTCAAAATAAAATTACCACCATCACATATTTTTAGAAAGCTGAACTATCTACTAGGGAAACACAACACGGCCACGTGCTTCCAAACACCCGTCCACTTAACATTACTGACATCTGAACTCCCGGCTGGTCACTCGTGCTGCCTCTCTCTTTCCAAAGGGAGAAGGTTCTAAATTATTTGGATGTCAAGCACTGATAGATACTTAACCAAATACAGTCCTAAGGTTGTTAAATCACTGAAGATTAATCTTCTATCACTTACGAAGTCAGATGATGGAATTTGAAACTGATATGCTTTATAGTTTTTTGGATGTAAATGTCTATTTCATAGAGAGAGGTTCTCTCTGACGTAGAACAGCAAAAAGACATAAATTTGGGTTCAAATTATGTACACTGCTGATGCTGGTATACAGCACAGGGCTGGCCTTTGCCTGCTGCTCAGCACCGGAGGTGGGATGGGATGGGATGGGATGGGATGGGATGGGATGGGGAGAAGGCAGCCATCCAGGCAAAACGGGGGCTGGCTGAGCTGGAGTGGTTTGGCCCTAATGTCACCCAACCCTTAAAAAGTTTATTGTTGCCTTTTGTCTCCCAGGAGACTTCAGCAACTTGCCCACTGGAAACTGCCCAGACTGAAACAGAACTGGAACATCAGGAACAGCATCTCTGCCAAAGAGCCATGAAGTTTTTAGGGAAGGATTTCTACCTTCACTTCACACGGGAGTGGGGAGAAAGTGTATTCAAAAAGCAGTACGTTTTTACCATGGAAGTACACTCAAACACCCATACAAATAAAACATGTCTTCTCCTATTAACCCAAACCTCTGCAAATACACAAATCCAGTCTCGTTGTTGTTTTAGACACCATTTCCAACTTGGCAGCAATGGATTTTGCAGGAGCAGAGCCCTCCCCATAGCTGCTTGTCTACAGTCCCTGGATTAAGATACAGGCACAGACTGGTTTCACAGGTTACTGTGCCCTTATCAGATTCAGAAAGAGAATGTCTATGACCGTGTCTGAAATGAGTGTTGAAATGTCAGTACAGCACTTTATAACCAAGCAGCACAGAAAACAAAATCAAAACACCACCAGCCCCACCACATTCCCCATTTAAAGCAAAAGCATACATTTTATGGTATTTTGCTACCAGAAAATACATAACGATCAGCCCTTTGTGCCCTGCAATTTAGACAGCATAAATAAAAGAATGAAGGAAAAGAGCCAGAAAACTTTGGCATGATGCACTCCATCTCGGCACAGCCCTTGCCCTTTCTGTACCATGTCCATTTTCTTTATCTATGTAGCATGAACACCATTTACAGGAAAGGGTTCAGGAAAACCTCCCAGTGTGACCATCACGCACTAATAACTTCACCGGTGCCAGTGTCACCCTATTCAGATAAGAACACACAGCTATTGATACTGCACAGAGAGCTGCAACTCTACAGGCACAACAGAATTTCAGTTACATTCTTACTTTTTATACAAACACCATATTAATTCCACGTGTTTCTAATGCCTCGCTTTTCCATGGCTCGCTCTGGAGGCAGGTTTTTAGCGCACTGTCAGAAACACACTGCCCTGGCACACTTGCTGTGCAAGAAATTCCACATTATCTGATTCACAGCTGAGATCAAACTTCTCCTCTTCAAATCAACTCCTTGGCACGCACAAAGGCTGAGGGGAGGACCAGGAGACTGTGAAGTTGTGTCTGTTCATGAAAACACTTTTTGGGGAACGAAGTGCCACAGTGCAGCTTCCGCCTCCTTCTGCTGCCTCAGCTACAGGATTTGTAGTGACTCTCAGTGTCACTGACAACTCTGTACCTTCTGCAAACTTACAGAAAACATGCATTAAACCAGGGTCTTGCAGCTAGTAGAGCAATTAAACTTCAAATAGCACTGTGACATTCAAACAATGAACCACAGCAAGTGCTAAAAGCATGACAAGGATCCGACACAATGAGTATATAAAGGAAATAAAAACAGGCTCAAAGTGTCATCTCCTTCCCTGCTTCTCGCTCTGTTGCTGCCCTGTCATTACCGATCCCTGCACAGGCAGCACACAGAAGTGTATCAGCAGCAATTACAGCAGGGAAGTTAACTGTAATGCAACTGAGGATTGTATTTAAGCCGAGACCATTCTCTGAGCAGTCGGGAGCACTCCATGTCCTCGCGGCACTCCTCATTTACATGGACTCATTAAACCATCACCAGTGGTACCCAGGGCTTTTTGCTGCTATCTGAAACCCACGTGCTGGTGCACCATGTGTTATATTATGGGGCAAAAGCCTCTCTGAGATTTCAGAGCTGGCTATGTCTCCTTCCCATCTAAGCCAAAAGGCAGGAGAAGAGAATGAGACGATGCTTTTGGCCTCTACACCTCTTGCTACACTGTGCCTGCCGAGGTCAGGCTTTCTGCCTGGCTCAGGCATCTGAAGATGCTTCTCCATCCTATGGGATGTTCCCTTCTGAAGAAGAGCCCATGAAGCAGGCTGCTTCCTCCCCATTCACCTTCACCTCCTCCCAATTCATTCCAGTGTTTAGGATGGGGTGCAAGGTTTAAAATTTTCTGAAAAGTGGTTACGAAGCTCAGCACCAGCTCAATAAAAGCAGAGCAGAAGTAACTTCCAGTACCTCACCGCTCTCTTCCGGAATCTTTCGTCTCTCCTCCCAACTCTGAGAAATCTCTGCCCACACCACACAAGGAACTGCCTTCAGGCTTATGGTAGACCAGAGAAGTGAAACTTCCCACTGACACCGCCCACCAGTGCGGAATTGTGCTCCAGCTACTAAATTTAAATAAAATACACAAAAAAAGCCCCACCAATCCTAGCAGCTGGAACGCAGCACCCTGCTTTGGAGTGATAAGGTATCTGGAAAGCACATGTGTGCATTTGAAGCCACCACACGATGCTCCTGACCTGAGCCCAGCTTGCCCCAGGAGCTCCATCAACTTTGTTATGGCATGGGCTTACTCCCATGCACTGCCAGTCACGGCCCAGTTCTGGGTGCACAAACACGACCGTGTTATGAAGTTTAATAATCACTGTTCATATTAAAAAGCAGCCACTTTTTAATATGGAACACACCCATTATTTACCTTCTAAAATAACAGAAACCCCAAACCAGGTAACTTCACAACTGCAGCAAGGCTACCGGTGTGCTGTCAGGTCTTCACAATTCAGGGAGCGGTTGTTTGGGTATTTTGCATATCTGCCTTTTATCTCACTGCCTCAAAGAGACAACAGTTATTGCAAGGAAAATTTAAAATCTTTATGCTTTATGCTTTGTCCTTAAGCAGGAGGCACCCCAGCATTAAAAGGAGGGTTGTGCTGTTAGCCAGTCCTTACCCAGAAAGTTGAGAGCAGTAAAATCAGGAGGCCAGGTCAATTAAGCGGGGCTGACTGCACAGGTGTGGCATTGCCAGGCATTTTAACGCCCTCAGATTGCACCAGGATTGCATCTAACTCCAAATTTGTAATCTGGCATTACTGCAGTTACACCTTCTCCTCTGCTAGAAGACAAGTCGAACTGGGCTTTACCCTGCCCAGAGGCCCAGCTGGCTCGGGCAGGCAGCACGGAGGAGCCTGCGGGCTCCCACACCACCGGGGGACGGCAGGGACCCAGCTGGGCTGGGACTGGACTCCACGTCACTCAAGCTTCCTTACCCAGAGGAAATGTAAACTTGTCAAAGAGACAGGCAGGAAACCCGGGAACTGTCTTTGGCAGTTGAGAAGAAAACATGAGTAATAATTTCATGTTGTTGACTTATAATGACTATAAGCCCATGACACATCATGCACAACCACTTTTTTCTCTTACCCCAAGCACAAAAGGCCTCTGGCGTACAGCAGACGCGTGCCATGCTCCCAGACACTGCCTGCACCTGACCGCACGCACGGAAGGAAAGGAAGTACATGAATAATTAAGAGACAGCAGAGAAAAGCTAGAGATTACCAGTTATTTGTAGCCAGCAGCTCCTCAAAGAGCAAAATAGATCAAATCAGTGATGATAAACGCGCAAGCAGCAAATGACAGTAACAAAGCAACACACTCATCATTTTTCACCTGCAGGTAAAAATCACCCCCATCACAACCCTTCATAAAATGATACATCTCTATTTTTCCTTCCAAACGGGCAATTAGGCTTCTGGCAATAGCTGCAGAATGACCCAGCCATTATACTAAGTGCTGGCATTTTAAGGCTGCTGAAATATATTCTGCTCTTGGAAGTAACAAGGCTCATAAAAAAATCTGATGATATGCGACCGTAACGTCCCAGCCTGTCTTCTGCAGCACCTGCAGGAAAAACGTGAAGGGCGACAGAGCCCCCTTCCCCAGGCTTTTCCAAATTTAATGGCAGAGTGTGCTCAGAGAGTTTGTCAGAGACAATTCCCAGCCCAGGCACTGGCCCAGGACGTCAGACCAGTGCTTGATCGTATGCCTGCAGTGAGGTGCCTGGTCCCTGGCAGGTGTCACTAGCCAGTGGCACAACACGCTGATAACACAAAACATAACGTTCAGGTTATAGTAGCTGTCTGTAGTTTTGATTCTGCTTAATTATTCTTACCATAAAAGACCTCATGTTGTTCCCTGTAGGAGGAATATCCAATGGGATTTTGTCTCTCACAGCCCCCACCGCGTATGTTCCTCTACAATACACTTTCACTGCCCTTTGGCTAAAGCCACCTGGCCCCAGGAACTTGCCACCTTAGACTGGGGTCTGCATTGCTACCTCATGTTTATCACAGTAAATTAATAAATCCAGCTGCATTTCCGATCTGTAGGCTGCAATCAGCCCCTCCTCCTTTGCTGTGCCACATAACTGCTCGCATCCACGCTTGGGCCCTGGGAGCATAAATGCTGCCAACCACCTTAAGTCAGGCGGGTAGTCCTTTCCAATTAATAACTCAACAATATTTACAGAAGGACTCTTGATACCGCCTCTGACACCACTGTATCTTTATTATGGTTTCATCTTTTGTTTGTTTTTTTCCCTTAATAAACCTCCTTCAATTTACCAAGCAAACAGACAGGATCAACACACGCAGATAAACTGAAATACAACAGACACAGACCCCAATACATCTCTCTGGCATTCTCCATAACAATACCCATAATTTGTAAACATCCATTCCGGAAACCTCAACCATATCTGCTGTGCAACACAAACACAAGCTGCAACTTCACAGACTCATATTAGAGTCATAAAAAGGTTTGGGCTGGAAGGGACCTTAAAGCCCACC
>KZ506785.1:46050-70888 GCA_002844005.1 Limosa lapponica baueri | reverse complement strand
GGGGCCCGGGAGCCTGTGGCAGCGGGTCGCCCGTGTCCCCAGCGGCCTGGAGGGGCGAAGCGCGTCCCCCGGCCGCGGCTGCACCCCTCCGGCCGCGCAGGGCGACGGGCCTGAAGCGCTTCGCTGCATCGCCAGCAATGCCGCCAGTCGCTTCTTCCCAAGTAATTTAGCCGTTCAGAACCCCACGGCTACATCCCCATCACCCCTGTGCAATTCGTGTTTTTTCCTGGGCCGCAGCGCTCTACACGTTTATTTACACGCGACTACAACGTGTAAGGCAAATTAATTAGAGTCCAAGGAGCAGAGACAATACCTCTCAGACGAGGAAAAGCTTGCAGTGAAGCTTCTAGTTAATTGGGATATATTAACTTTGTGAGGGAAGAAGCGCAAGGAAACCTGTGCATTTTAAAAACTCCTGTTACCACAAAATTTCATCGGCATTTAATTACCAAGCAAGGTTTGGAGGACAGTGTACCTTCCTGGGTATAAAGGCTGCAGAGGAGCACGGCTGAGCCTTAGCTTTGCAAATGGTGATAAAGGAAGCAATTTTCTGCTTCCTTTATTTATTACTACAGATCTTTTTTACTGCAAAATCTGCTATTTTTGTAATGGATTGGAAAAGGCAGATTTCTAATATGGTAAAGACACAGGGTGATTTGTAATTATGACTTGTGTTGAAACCATGAAAAAATTGTTTATGTTGAAGAGGGCCAGAAATCTTCCAGAGGGATTAAAACCACAGGAGGCAAAGCTGCCCCCGGACTGGTGCAGAAAATGCTTCAACCACACAACTGCCCTCCCACAGACACCTCTGGGCAAAAGTTTCCTTCTCGGAAGCAGCAAGTCCCCGAGCAGCGAGGCACACACCCTCGCCCAGGAGACATCTCCATTGCCTGGGTGACCATGAGTCTACAAGATCCAGGGAGGTTTGCCCTGTTTTGCCTCCTTGCTATCTGAACCAGAGGGATAATGAAAGGTGCAGCCCCTGGCTGCGAGTGGTGCCGTGTCTTGGGAACTTGTAGCAGCGAAGCTGGAAGTCAGTGTGTCCCGACTGAGAGCTGTGACTTCTGAAGCCTACGGGGCAGGCACGAGTTGCCAAATAGGAGGTAAGAAAGGATTTGGTTAGGGCTTGACTTTGTGCTTGGATACACCCTGTAGACCCTCTTGTGAGAGACAGCTCCAGCTAGCCTGGGAGTTTAACAAAAAAATGAAGAAAGAGAATTTGCTGGAAGTTTGCAAGTGCTGCCGCTTCGTGGTGTCACAGAGGAAGTGTCATACCCAGCACAACCCCAGAGCTGGGGCTTGGGGCGGACAGTCTTGTGTGTCCTGGGGCAGGATTTTGGCTGTCAGGGCCACCCACATAGACCTGAGGCTTTCTTCCCGATAACTTCTTACTGATAACTTCTGATCACGAAGATGATCAGAGGGATGGAGCGCCTCCCCTATGAGGATGGACTGAGAGAGCTGGGGTTGTTCAGCCTGGAGAAGAGAAGGCTCCGGGGAGACCTCATAGCAGGCTACCAATATCTGAAGGGGGCTACAGGAGAGCTGGGGAGGGACTCTTTGTCAGGAAGTGTAGTGACAGGACAAGGGGGAATGGTTTTAAATTGGAAGAGGGGAGATTTAGATTAGATATTTGAAAGAAACTCTTTACTGTGGGGGTGGTGAGGCACTGGAACAGGTTGCCCGGGGAAGTTGTGGCTGCCCCATCCCTGGAGGTGTTCAAGGCCAGGCTGGATGGGGCTTTGAGCAACCTGCTCTGGTGGGAGGTGTCCCTGCCCAGGGCAGGGGGGTTGGAGCTCGATGATCTTTGAGGTCCCTTCCAACTCTGACCATTCTATGATTCTTTCTCTGGTACTCTGGCCTTTGTGTCCGGTGTCTTCCCTGCCAGAGCGGGGTTTCCCACCCGGCACCACTCTCCAAAGAGCACGGCGTGGCACCCAGCAGCACATCGCACACCCCTGCGCGCTCTGGCCACAGTGGCCAGGAGCCCATGGCGGAGGCCTCCCCGGTGAGCACAGCCACAGCCGCTGTAACACGCACCTCCATTAGCAAATGAGGTACCTAAATCCTCACATTCACTCTTGAAAATATTGCTCTGTACCTCCATACCACGAATGAAAGCAGCTCTTTTTTTCTATAGAAAGTGTTAAGAACATGGAAAAAAAATATCTCACTGGAATATTTTTAGTATTATCAAATGCTGTGACATTTATGGTGCATGTCCTTGGGGAGATGAATAGAGTATAAACATCCTGAGTTTATTCCATTTACCCTCAGGAATCCAGATCTTCTGAATAGTGTTAAAATAGATTTTTAAATTATCGTTACTGCACATGAAGGCATCAGTCATGATGGCATCAGGGTGATTTTTGGCAGTAACAGGAAGAGGCATCTTGTGGGAAGGAAATTGTCATTTTATAACTCCTTTCATCAAACATTTTTAAGACTATTTTGTATGTATATTAAAATATTACAGCAAGAGGTGTTGCCTAGTACTAAGAGGCAGTGGTAGTAGGGCATGCTGAGGATTTTTTTATGACTGTTTTATACCATTGTGTATTCACTGCATTTTGTGCTCTGCTAAAAAGTTTCCCTGGAATTGCTTCCAGAATCTTAACCACAAAACTGAAAACCTGGGCATCTTCGTGTGACATAGACTGAAATCTCTAATATAAATTTTAAACTATTTTTAGGAGACAGTGTTTCCAAGCACTGTGAGTGAAATGGAAGTGAAAATCAGGAGTGTTGCAGTGTACAGTGCCACATTGCCTGGAGGTATTTTTGTCCTGCAGGCTCAGATAATGTTACAAGAATCAAGGGTTAAATATATCTCCTCCTCATGCCCATGGCACACAGGACTTCTGCAACCCTATCGCTCTTAGGTTTGCCTTGGAAAGATGGGTCCCCGGGAGCCGCATGGCCGTGGCGGGGGCAGCGGAGAGGGTCTTCCGTGTGCTTGGCAGGAGCTGGGCCACCGAATCCCCTCCCAGGCACGCTCGGTGACATTCACAGAGCACAGTCGGACAGGGAGGGACGCACACTCGGCCCCGGTAACAGCCGTGAGCCCTGTGCTAACAGTGCTATGAGACCCTGACGCTCTTTGAGGCCAGTAATGCTGATTTTCACAGCGCGAGGGGCACGGTGCTCAGCCCTCCCTCCTGCTGACGGCAGCCGTGCCACATCGACAGAGCCCAGCTCCTTTCCCAAATGCCAGGATTCATTTCAGATTGATCTCTCCTGATTTAGTGGCTAAGAGAAGTGACCCACCCAAAAATGGTTTATTTTCCAGCGTCTGAAGGACAGCAGCTGTATTTCCTGGTTAGCTAATCTCAAAAGCCATTACTGTTTCCCCCCTGCTAAACCGACTGATTTGTTTATTTGAGTGAATTATTTCATTTACTAAATATTACCCTTGTCCTGGCAGCATCAGACTGTAGTGTTTTCTTGTTTTATCTGTTAATTGTTAAATCACAATATGGTTTCTTATTTTCCCACAGCTGAAGGGGACTGGATCTCTTTAGGAACAAATTAAATCCAGATCCAGCGTAGGCAGTTCCTTTAACAAAGTCTTTCTTTGTGTTTAAGAAAATACAATGAAATATTACTTAAAAGCTCAGATTACACTCTAAGCTCCCTTCAGCAAGTTTTAGATAATCATTTATAAAAACAGACTCTAAGAAGGAAAAAAAACCCGGGACGGCAGCGACCAGCTGGCCACTCCCGGCAGAGCCGCTGCCTCTCCTGCCCTGCACTTCTGTTCGGCACATTCCGACTTTCCAGCCCGCTCATTTTGCCCGAGTTCCCCATTACAAAGACGCACTTACATGTCTTGTAGATCATCATCCATAGGTTTCCCGGGTTTGTGCTGCGCCCAGCACACGCACGGCGGGGCCGCCGGAGTGGTGTCCTCCTGGGTGAGCAGAGGTCACTGCCAGAGGAGAAGCGAAAGTGAACTGGGAGGAGCGGGTCCGGCTGTCACGGCCAGCGGGGCCACCCCGGCACTGCCAACCGGGGCTGCTCCTTCCCTCCCGGGGTAGGCTGCTGTTGGTTTTAATGGATGTGTAATCAGCTCTGAAAAGCAAGGTGCTTATTTACTCAAAGTTACGGGATTTTTATTTTTTTTTTTAGTGCTAATAAATTCTAGGATTGCTTTGTGTAGAGAACGGATAATTTTCCAGTCTTATTTATATAGTCAGTTATATTGGTATAATCACCTTTCATTTCTTCTTTGGTTAGAAGGACACGAATTAAAACAGTTCCCTGACTCCAAACACAAAGGCAGAAGCTGTGCCACAAGTTCTCAGCTCTTTGTTCCCAACCACCTAAGCCATACTATCAGACGTGAACAGAACTGCCCTGGGTGAAATCATAGCCTGGAGCACCCACGGGTCCGGAAATCCCTGGTCAGTTTTCACTTCTTATATTCATTACATGAGTGAAATTCTCCCCCTTCCCCAATTCTGCTGTGTGACGCCCTATCCTTGGAAATTTTGATGGTGTTGGTAAAACAAGAAGATGATGCAGATAATGGAAAAACTGAGGACCTTTCAATCCTGGCACGATGGAAAAGCCAGCATATAGAATAAGCCATTGTATACTGATGGTTAATCATCTTGATAAATATTACAGAAGTTCCTGCGTTGGCTGTTAGGTTGTACATGGGATAATGAACAACCAGCTTCACATAGATGTTCAAAACCACACTTAGCTCAATATCTGATCCCTTGTAAAGTACAAATCAAATTATACACATGAGAAAAAATACTCAACTAATTTTTTTTTTTCTAAAAAACCCCAAACATTGACATTCCTTGAAGGCAGGCGGGAAGCAAATAAAGCCATTTGAACATCCGCCTCTTAAAATAGGTGTATAAATAAACAGCTGACAGATTTGGCAAACTGACATTCAGCAGAGCTGCAGGGAGGGAACAAAGCCACTTTGTCTGCAGTGTCCTCACATGGAAGTCATCACCCTGCCAGCTCGGTGCCTCACCTGGCCCCCACGGGCTAGGAAGGACAGACAGGATGGTGCGCAGCCAACACACAGCCCACCGGCTTTAGGAATTAAAGGCCATCATCTAGGCATGGATTAGAAGCTACTGCAGGCTCCAGCTCATAGGTGTAACACACCTCCTGTGGGAAACACTACTGAGCGTTTCCGTATAACCTTGACCTTGAAACACGAGCAGTGTGAACACACATATGCTTAAGTATAGCATCGGGGACCCAGGGAACAAGCTGCTTCTGCTCTGCTTTACACCAGATGAACTTTCAGTGCCTCACTTGCTGCTGTGCCAGAAGAGTTTCAGGTTTCCGTCATTGCATTAGCGTTAGCTACCAGGAATGAAGATTGGCTTTTGAAATATCTTCATGTGCAGGGTGCTGGGGACTATACAGTGTTCCCACCAGCTGGTACAATTTGGGTGTAGCGACAGTAGAAATGGCTCTTGGTCATGGAATAATTATAGAATCATAGAATCACAGAATGGTTTGGGACAGAAGGGACCTTAAAGCCCATCCAGTGCCACCCCCTGCCCTGGGCAGGGACACCTCCCACCACACCAGGTTGCTCCAAGCCCCCTCCAACCTGGCCTTGAACCCCTCCAGGGATGGGGCAGCCACAGCTTCTCTGGGCAACCTGGGCCAGGCTCTCACCACCCTCACAGCAAAGAAGTTCTTCCCCAGATCTCATCTCCATCTCCCCTCTTTCAGTGTCCAACCCTTCCCCCTCCTCCTAGGGCTCCCCTCCCTGATCCAGAGTCCCTCCCCAGCTTTCCTGGAGCCCCTTGAGGGACTGGAAGGGGCTTTAAGGTCTCCCCGGAGCCTTCTCTTCTCCAGGCTGAACCCCCCCAACTCTCTCAGCCTGTCCTCCCAGCAGAGGGGCTCCAGCCCTCCCAGCATCTCCGTGGCTTCCTCTGGCCCCGCTCCAACAGCTCCATGTCCTTCTGCTGTTGGTGGCCCCAGAGCTGGAGGCAGCGCTGGGTGGGGTGTCTCCCCCGAGCGGAGCAGAGGGGCAGAATCCCCCCCCTCGCCCTGCTGGCCACGCTGCTGGGGATGCAGCCCAGGGTGCGGGGGGTTTCTGGACCTTTCAGCACTGGCTCTGTCATTTGTCTCTCCCTTAATAATAATAGTCCTTAAAACAGTAAGTAGGAAGGATCACCTCTTCATGTTACTGAAGGAAGAAACAAATTAGGTTCCTTGTATCGCTTTTAGGGGGATGGGATTTGATCAGATTTTACGTAGTCATGTGTTGTGAAATGTGACTCAAAATACCACCCTAAATCTGAAAGGTACTGCTCCAGCCCCAGCGAGAGTTTAGTAAGGTGTCATAGAGGAACCTCGCTTTACCCCATTGGAGGTTGTTAGCTGGCTCTTGCCCATGGTCTTGTCAAGAGGTTCCTTGAAATGAGGCCAAGATGGGGTGGAACAAGTCCCAAGGATATTTTAAACATATATCACTAGCTTTTTTGGTTATTAAAAAGTTATTTAGTTTTATTTTTAGTTATTATATTAAATTAATTAAAATTATTATTTAAATTAATTAAATGATATTACATTTTTTTAATTATTAAAAAGTTGTGCTGTGTGACATGGTTAAAAAATAAATAAATAGTTGCAAAAGCCATTTACATATGACAATAAGTTATAGCAGATCATTTAGTTACTCTGCTTCCAAGTCATCAGTGATGACTGGGATGTTCTGGGAGCAAAATTGTTAGAGCTCTCTGCCTTTTCTCCACACCAAGCCATCAGTCCTTCATATCCCGTTCTTACAGCCGATGTCTGGTGTAACCAGAGGGCTCCTGCTTTCCCCTCCTGTGCCATTTCAGACTGCTGGCATCAGCCACCTCCTGCAGGTTGTCACAGCCATCAGTATCAGTCCTGCCTCTCCTCTGGGTCCTGAACTTCTCACGGAAAATTTGAGCAATACTAGCCCATAACCAAAAGTTTGACTGACAGCAGCAGAGCATGCTGAGGAAAACAGCACCTTTAGAGACTTCCAGGGTAATATCCAAGGTCCAGGTGTCCAGAAGAAAGCCTGCGTGGCCAAAAATACACATGAAAGGCTCAATGAAAGCGATGTTAACTCTACAGTAGATACTCTGGTGTCCATCCCAAGCTTCATTGGTCCATCCAGATCAAAACATAGTCTCTCCCTTTCTTTCAACCATAGAAGGCATGTCAAGGTCATACACACATTTGGCAGCGTCAAGTACTGCAAGTCAGGCCTCCCCCAAATCATGTCATCACCACCAAAGAAACTTCAGACACTTGTGTGCTTTTTCTGTTGTCTTCAGGACTGAAACTTCTCCTTTCAAATACAAGTGTGAGACACTTACTTATTTTTAAATAGAAGCTGTGATTTTCACATACTCATCCAACTCTACCATTTGTGGCTTAAGAAAATAAGAAATATCACGAGACTTGTGACAAAAATCACAGGATCTGGCAACACCATACTCTGTGATACCTCACAAATACAAGCAGGTGTTCCCCACAGGAGATATTTCTCTAAGGACGTGCTGCTGCAGGTACGGGGTGCAGTGCGTTCCCACTCAGATCTTCCCAGGCTCAGCCCCTCCAGGTTTCCAGCGTGGCAAATGCATTCTTCCCTTTGTTTCAAAGAACGAATTTTCATTTAAAAGGAAGTAAGGATCAGATATCCTCCTATAGCAAACAGGATGTCAGATGGATTAAAAACCATTCCCTGTTTAGTATTTAGCGTAAGATCTTAAAAACTGTCTTCTGGTTTTGTGCAAGCAGCCAAAGCTTACCAACAGAGCTCCAACAGCCTCAGCAGAGTTGCCTGCTCAAGGAAAACAGTTTTAAAAAACAGGGTGAGGGAATGCAAATAGGCATTTGCTCTGATAAACACTGTTGTCAGTTTTTTAATCTGTGAAGAGTTATCCTGCCATTCTGTAACGCATATCAATTAAATTACAAGCATCCATGCAGAGAGGGGTGTCTTGTGCTTGTTTATGTAGTTTGTAGCGTTTTAACTTGTTCTTTAAGTGCAAGCCATCAGTTCCATAAAATACACAAGGAAATGCAAGTCCTCTGTAGCAGAACTGGAAGCCTGAATCCATTTGAAATCACTGGCTGGCAAACATTTAAGGGTTAACTTAATAAATATGAGTTTTTACATGTCTATTTTAGATTCTCAGCTGCTTTCATCTCCTTCCTGCACAGCACTTATTTTCCCTTTGACAATAACTAATGTTTACATGAGCAATAAAGCTAACTCCAGGGGGTGCAGCCATCATAAACTAAGCACGGTCCCAGAGGGAATGGAGCCACAAATCTTACAAAACCAGTATGGGTGGTGTTTCCTTATCTTGTTGTAACTTTGCTGCCTCTTGGGTTAGATGCCTAAATAAATGATAGCAATCCAATGCTCTGGCACAGAGACAGTAAATTTACCTACCTTTGCTGTTGCTTCCCATGGCTATCAATGTCCTTGTCATCTCAAGGTTTTACTTTCCCCCATTAAACCTTACTCGGGTTGGCTTCCTCTGTAGAGCAGGGTAACGGGGCTCCCTTCACACGCAGTGTGTCGACCTGGACATCCCGACAGGTGACTTCATTTCACTCAGTGACTTGCAATCATATTATTGCATTTTAACGTCACATGATAAAACTAAAACACCAGGGAGCTAAATCATGAAATCCAATTAACATAATCGCAGAGATGTGGAAGAGGAAGGAAATTCAAAAAAGCTGCAGAGAGGCAGGATCAGGCATAATCGGGCCATGTGTACCATATCTGCTTTTAAATAGTCAGGCATGATATTACTAGTACAACAATTCCCTCCCGTACCTACCGCTCTGTTTAATCCTTGGTTGAGATGTGCTGCCTTTGAAAACTGATTGTTTAATCATTTCTCCTACACTCTTTCTGGGTATCAGAGAAGCACCTTCGTTCTGGTACTTCTGGAGGTTCTCTACTCTCCCCTTATTAAGGTTAGATTTTCCCTTTCCCATCTTCTAAGACCTCCCTTGTCCCTTCACAGTTTCCTGAAGCTGTATGAATGATGGTTCAAGTATTGCTTAGCTAAATCTGTAGTGCTTTAGGATGAATTTCATTAAGGAATCAAATTTCTCATAATATTTGTGATCTTTTGCTTGCCTTATTCTAGGCTGCAGTCCTAGTCCCATATTAAACTTCATTGCATTAACAGTGAACTTTTCAGTGATGCCTGATACAAAGTAGACATTCAGTGGTTGTCATCTCTGGGTCCATTTTTGCTTTTCCCAAGAAATACCTTACCTGTAGTTTTACTTTCCATATTTCCACTGTATTTTTCTTTCTCTCGCTTCCCTTCCTTGCTGTAACTCACATTCCCTATCACCTTTCTGAACAGCTCCACTCACCTCTTTTTGTGCTGCTCCTCAGTCATCTGCCACATTTCCTTTTCTGAGTTTTTCTCACTCCAGTTCTCATGTCCTCAGAGTTCCTGAGGCAGCTGTATCAGATTTTTGCTGTCCTCTGCACCGTTTTGCCTGACATGCCTTTAAACAGTCTGTGCTAGTGACTGCCAGCTCTCCTGCGCTCCATCCGTCAGGCTGTTTCTGCATGGATCCTTTGTATTTGTTAGTTCAGTATGTCAAAAATTTTCCTTCTTGAAGCCCATTCTCCTTTTTCTGTTGCTCTTCCGACTTTTCTTAAAAATGTGATGTCACTATTTTCACGTTCACCCAAACGTCTCTTTTGATTCTTAACAAGTTTTTCCCTGCTATAGTCAGAAGTAACTGCCGGTCCCCATCACCTTCAGAAATAAAGGAGTCGCCACGACATACGTACAAACACCTGATGCTTGTACACTTTTCCAGCAGAGAATTAGACAAAGTCACCCAATATTAAAGATGGTTCCAATATTAAAGATGGTTCTGTTACTTCCCCAAGTAAACTGCCAGCTCCTTCTCCTAACTGCAGTCAGTGCTGAACACCCAGCAGCTCACGCTCCTTCACCCTTTGTTCTCCAACCAGCGACATTAATTAACAAGCATTTCACCTCTCAGGTACACTCAGAGAATGTATAGATCTTTCTTCCTATGTGCCCTCCCTGGAATGAGCTATCATTTACCACGCCAAGATCCTAGTCCTATCATTTGTCCCACAAGCACTTTTAATTCTTATTAAGTTTTACCTTTTATTATATGGAAAGTCTTTAACTTTTTTTTTTTTGGTGTGTTTAATTCTAACATCCCAGCCATTTGTATAAGAGCATCCCAGATGTTTGGCTGGTTTTCCCAGCTGTTGTTCCCCTCTATGCTCCTTTAACACATTTTGGGTTTATTTTCATCCACATGCAGACTTTCACATTTGCTGCTGTTCAAGCCTTCGCTCTCAAACAGGACCGGGCAGCGCCTTCCTCCGGCGGATGGAGCCCAGCCATTCCCAGCTCTCCTGGCCAGCAGCGAGGAAGAGCTGCTGCTGTGACAGCAGGAGCCCATAGCTTTGTGCAGAGATTCTGCATCCTTGCACCTCATTTTCCAGTTGAGGGCACCCTGCAAGGGCCTCCAGCTGGCCCCTCTTAGGGACTGCTTGCACAGAGACTGAAGGCATCTTCTCAAGAACTTTCTGACCCCTTTGCATCCTCCCAGAGGTGGCCAGCGACCTGTGAGCTGCCTGCAGCCACGCTGGCGGTGCCTGTGGCTGACGGGAGGGGACATGGGGCCACTGCCAGCCCCGCGCGCCGCCAATGCTCCACATGAGGTGCAAGAGCACATCTGGGTACAGATGCTGGCTGGGTCTGGCAGGGTACCTAAAAACTGCAGACAAAATGGTTAGTGTTAACTTAATGAACTGATTACTTAATTGGAACATCCTCCTTTTCGCAGCACATGTGCATTGCAGGGGTGCAACGTTGTAATGTCTAGAAGAACTGAGCTTATTAGGAACAAAACCAAAGCTCCTTCGCTGTGGGTTTCACATGGCTGACCTTCCAGCACATGTTTTTGATCTCTGCCGAGTATGGCCGGGATGAAACAGGCCTGCCAGCGAGCTACAGCGAGTTGAACATCAAAACTGAAACTTAAGGCCTGAAGGTCTTAAGAGGGTACCTAATTCATAACAAGCGGGACATACAATAAAACAGTTACTGGGGCTTACTATAAGATCATTATTTCCATCATGACAGGAATGTGACAATACCCATTAGACAGCTGACGACAGGAGAATAAATAAGGCTTCAACTTGAACAAAAATAACCATAATGTGTAACTATAAGATATACATGTATGTGCACGTAAACAGCAGAGTAGGAGTTGTTCAGTTACTTTTCAAAATGGACAAAACAAGGAAAAAAACACCTTATTTCCTCACACAGTGAACAGATTAATAATAGGAAAGGAAGGCAGGTTTACCAAAAACTGTGTCACCCCTTTACTTGGTGTGCTCTCCCAGGGCTGCTGCAGCCATCACCAGAGCCAGGCCGCTGCAGGACGACCGCTTGCCTTCCCCATGTGCCAGCCCACTGGGGGTGCTCGCCGGCCACACACCCACCGGCCACGGGAGTGGGGGCTGGAGGGGCAGCGCATCCCACCATCCGCC
Organism: Limosa lapponica baueri; assembly: GCA_002844005.1. Taxonomy (NCBI): domain Eukaryota; kingdom Metazoa; phylum Chordata; class Aves; order Charadriiformes; family Scolopacidae; genus Limosa; species Limosa lapponica. The sequence continues at coordinate 59,331 of KZ506785.1, read as the reverse complement.
CTCCCCGCTCCCATGGGCTTCTGGATCCCGAGAGGTGCCTCTGCTGCACCCGTCCTCCCATGGGCTCGAAATGCCGAGCAGAGGAATTAAACAAAAAGGCCTTCCTGAAACAAAACAATGGGGGCTTTTAATTAAAAACAAAATTTTATTGTAGCTCTATTGTACTACTGTGTAAAAATATGGGGGATTTTTCATTCTGAAATGCTTACAAAAACACTGGTTAAAAGAAGGTTGCGATCTTACGAATGTGTACTTATCATCAGTGACTTTGCATGAGGCAAATATATAAACTGGCTACCATTTCTGTCTAGATGTACAGAAGAATGCTATTATGCATTTGCCACAGTCACAATACATAGCACACCGTAGAGAATGGCTATGGACTGCCAGCCTCAACATTCATTTTTTTATTTGTATGAGACCTTGAAGCATCTCTGTTAAATATACATCTCAGAATATAGAAAACTTTTGAATTCATATGAATAATTAATTTTCTATGTTGTCTTTAAGGCACATATTTCTATCCAAATTTCATTTTGGTCCAAAGGAGCAATACTCCAGAGGAGTATTTCAGCCACCAGCTATCCAGGTATCTGACAACTCGGTCTGTTATAACTATCCTTATGTCCATAGACTTCAACGACATGGATTGAGTTCACTGTCTGTACCGCAGTGCCGTGTCCTGGTACGGCTTGTTTCACCGGCGCACCGCTGCGTTTGGCGAACTGAGGCAGGTGATCGGTGTCTTTGCAACACCCAGGAGCTCCCATGTCCCGAGTCCACTCCTCCTGGAACCTGTAAGCATGAAGGAAAAAGTTATTTCTGTTTTACTTGCTGTGGTGAGAATACAGAAATTTCCAATCCATTTTATTTGCACATCAGGCATTTTGGAAACAACTTGTGCTGTAACACACAGACTCACTTCTACCATTAAAACCAGCAGTGGGGCAAATAATTGTGTCTCTGTAAAAGCTGATGCAGACCTTGAAAAGACTTGTGAGGCTGTTTTTATTTGGGGTTGGGGCAGATGTTATTCATTTGGTTTCCATCAAACGAGTCCCCAGCTTCAGTTTCATGCTACGCTATTGGGAGAACCTTACTGAGAACGTGGGAATGCTGGGCCTGGCGCAGAAGGGAAGTCTGTGCTTGGCTGGCGAAGCTCTGCTGGGAACACGGAGCCGGTTGTGCTCGGTGGGATCTGGGGTGGTCTTTGCCCACGCAGAGCAGTCGCACTGTGGCTTGTGCTAGCCCCTGACTGCCTGACCTGGCTCCCTCCTCACCCTCCCAGAAGGGGTGGCAGGCTGGGACTCTGTATTTGCCAGCTGTGTGTGTTTGCAGCGCTGGCGGTCGTGGATCCATCCTGCATCCCACCTTTCCCCAGCAGGAAACGAGGGTTTGCCCAGCTGCGGGCTCAGCCAGCACAGGCCACCCGCCCGGACAGCAAATAAGCCAGCAGTGGGTGGGGAGGGCAGAGCAGCAGCAGTGGCAGACACAGATGGCAGAGCTGGTGAGAAGATGCTCAGTAAATGACACACAACTTGTTCCGCAACTTGGGGGGGACGGGGTCAGCTTGTTCTTGAACTCTGCTGCAAGGGGCACGGTGGATGCAGCTGGCTTAAAGCACACCGCTCTGTCAACCAGGAGCAGGTAAGACACGGCCCTTTCGGGGCAGTCTGTAGTTTGAGCGTGTGGGCTTGTGTAAAACATCCGTGACTCCACGGCAGCTGCCGGCACGCGGGGCAGATGCTGAGGTCGCTTGCCCCACATTCACTGCAGGTGAGTGGGCTCATGAGGCTCCTCTGGGGCCGTGGGTCGTGGCCACTGAAGGCAGCAGCCTGCAAACCCACATCCCCGACAACGTGTGTCTTACCCTTTTGTACGTGAAAAGCTAGCCAGGAAACAGAAGCTGCAGTTACCGGTTGCAGAAATGCTCATACACAAAATGTGCATACATACAGGAACTGCAGGGGAATAACAGAAAATAAAGCCAAATAGCCGAAGGCTTGCTGTTCTGGTACAGAGTAGGTATACCGCAGATACATCTTTCCTGCAAAGGAGAATAAATCTTGCTCTTTGCTGGAAAGCTGCATTACAAAACTATTTGGGGCACGAGCTACAGTCAGATAATGATGTGATGTAAAATAGTGATGCCAGAGGCACTGTACCACTGTAGTCAGCGTATACTCATCAAGGCGGTGCTCAGACGGGCAGGGTTTACCCACCTGTAATTTTGACAAAACCAAATTCATGTATTTCTCAAAAAAGAGGCTTGTAACTTTACCCACTTTCTATTCACCTGTACTGTTTTAACTGTGCCTTTTAATCTTGGTGCACCAACAAGCCCTCAAGTATCTTTGTGTTGGACACCAGAACACGTATCTGAGTACCGCTGTGGCTTGCCGTCAGGGAACAGAAGCTACATGGAGTAGTGCTACAGACCTTACTGCTGAAACAAAATCTTCTGAGATACTTGGTACTTGCTACTAATACTTGCTTTTTTTATATATATATAGCAGGAGGAACTCAGTTCTGTCTTCTTGAGGCAGTAGTCAATAGTTAAAAAATAAAGAACAAATCCAAAGAAGAACTAGAGTAAAGTTTTGCATGGGGCAGCCACAACCTTTGCAAACAGCCCTGCCAGGATTATAGTTCAAATCTCGGTATTCTGGTTATTGTGCAATATAGTTTACCTGGGCAGAATTCATCCCATTCTAATGTTTTCTTCTATAAAGCTCTGCATTGTGAAACTCTGCAATTATCCACCGTCCAGCACCAACTCAGAAATCCAAACTGGCTAAAACTGTACTTGGAGGACAACTATCCTGGCTAAGCAAACTCTTCCTCCCATTTTGGGAACTATTAAGCTTCCATTGACTGAAACAAGTCCAGGATGAGGTGGCAGTAGGCACCCTCCATTCCCTGCAGTACATCCAGCCCTGTGGATGTCAGAGGGACAGGGAGTTCCACCTCAGCGGATGCTGAGAAGAGCTATTAAGAGGGCCGCAGTGTTGAAGAGGGACAGATAAATGTGCCTCAGTGAGAGGTGGCCTTCAGTTTGCACTTTCATCCTCGGGAGCTCTGTACTGTATCCTGAGTAAGTGTGACTTTTTTCAAGCGCTTCAACTTTCCTTAATTCCAGTTTCCAGCTGGGCTACTTCAAAACATCACGGTAAGAGGATCAGAAGACCTCCCTGTGTACGCTTATCTGGAAATGCAAACCCACACAAGGATGCCAGGTGCTGCACAGCCTCGCTAGATGCACAGCCCATGTGACAAGGACAGACTTTATTTGACAGATAAAGTCAGAGCTCCCATCTGGGGAGAAGAACAGCCGCCATAGCATTTGTCTACGGGTTTTAGAGGATTCACAAGAATTTTGCTTTGTGTGACTTGAGAGCTGTTCCTAGCTGGAGGGGGAAACGCTGTTAACGGGACATCCGAGGAGTGTGAGAACTCGGAGCAGCGGGGCCGCCGCAGCGCTGCCCGGTGCTGGCACCGGCTCTGAGGAGATTTTTATACTGCAGGACGGGAGGGGATTTTTTTGTTGCTGTATGTCTGGTAACTTTGTACAAGACCCTGGGGTAATCATGGAAGCATTACGAAAACAATAATAGCAGCTTTATTGAAAGCACATGTTGCTGTGCACACACCCTCCACGCTCGTTGTGATGACAATTAAGACTGAAATTCAGAAATCGGTATAATTTAGCAGCCAGCCTCTCACTACCCTTAGTGAGAGGGCCCCAAGGTGAAACCACAGCTCACTTCCCCTGCCTCATCTTTCTGTGAAATATACGTGTCAAAGGCACTGGAAGGTTTTAGTCTCTGAGAGGTGGCGGGGGGGAACACGGAGCACACAAGTAACAAACCAGAGGGTACGAACCCCTCCGTGAATAGAGAAGCTCATGGTGGGACAACTCGCAGGGTGGGACAATCTATGTAAAAGCTTGAAAAGGAAACGTGCCCCTCTCCGGCGCTGGGTCTCCTCCCCTCCAGCCCTAAGAGCCACACAATCAGCCATCGCCCGTGCAGGGAGCTGTACTAATTACGTACAATTGTATCAAACGGCTCATTTGCTCTTTGCAGCCATTTCGCTTTCGGTAGGGATGCATTAAACACCATGGTGATGGCAGGTCCTGCATCTCTCCTGCAGCGCTGGAGCGGCCCGTGGGTGGCTCCCCGCGCTCTAAGCCCCGTCTCTGGGCGGGGGGCACGTTCGCAGACACCCGCAAGCCCCGCACACCTAGCGCAGCCTCAGGGGCAGCAGGGCTGAGCCCCAGCCTGCAGACAAACCAGAGCCATTTCGCACAGCGAGGCCAATCATAAAAGAAAACACATGGATCTGTCGGGGGCAGTGAAGGGCCTAGCTCTCCGGCTGACCTTCACAAGCACCCAGATAGGTCGGTTTCCCCAGGACGTTTAACAGTCGCTGTCACAGAAGATGTTTTGCCCCCTTAATTCTCCCACTGATGCATCTCCTGACAGCCATTCTAGGTGTCCTGGTGGGTTTTTCTTGTTCTACTTAGTTTTTTCATTGAGCTTTGCAGCAGCCTGTCTCTCAACGTGGGGACTTCTTCAGGTGTTGACCCCTTTCACTGTGGTAAATCTACACCACGCTATCCTGCTAGTAGAAGGGCATCATATCGTTCAGATTAAAATCTCTTCTACTCAGGTGTTCAGAAGGGAAAAGCAGTGGGGACAGTGCCCTCAAGGGGGCAGAGGGCAAGGTGGGAATGTGGCCAAGTGTCCCACCCCACCTTGTCCATGCTTTCTAGAAGTTCCTTTGGCTTACAGCAATGCTCCTCAGCAAGCCTGGGCAGACACGAAGGTTTTCTAGAGCCACATGAGTTTCTGATTCGCGCCTTCCTTGCAACCCATTACACAAGGTAGTGGAAAACTTCAACCATTCTAGCCACTAAATCAAAGAGGAAAAGAAAACACATTTTGTTTTACTGTGGAGGCCAAAGATATGAGCTAATTTTACCAACCTTGCAGATGAGTTCTTGGACTGACTGAAAACACCAAGTTGCCTCTCCTAAGAGCATGTGCTGACTTTGGGGTTTTTTTGCAAAACCTTTTCACTTGGATATCTTTGCTGTTGGATTGTCCTTATTTGCTTTTTGCCAGGTACACTGGTAATGCATCTTGTAGTCAGAAAGTGCTCTGGTAAAAAAATTTTAGGTACTAAAAATATCTTCTGTGGGAGAATATACTAGCCTGTTTTTCTCCAGAAGAGATTTTTTCTTCTTGATAATATGCTCCAGCTGCAGTGGATATCTGAAAGGAGGACTTTAAACCTACTGAGACATGGGCTTTTCCATTTGACTCACTCCTGCAGTCAGATCAGCTACTTCATAGAGAATGTTTTATAACTTGGCCTAGAGCTGTGTAAAATAATTCACCTCAAAACAGGCCAAATTTGGAATGCACAGACTTCTTCCAAATGCTTCCACACCAGGGAAAAAAAAAATTCACCAAATTTCTGTGCTGCTCCTTAGATGTATTTTTGAGCTGGACTGGTTTCTTTCTGGTTGTCATCTTAGCTGACAGAGGATAAAACGGAGTTAGTCTACAGCTAAATTCACTTCTCCCTGAGTGTGGAAAATACTGGACAATCAATTCTCCCCTGCAAAATAACAGCACATCCCCGACTCAAGGGAGTATCTACTCCAGGACAGGTTACAGGACCGTTGTGCTGAAAAACACAAAGAAAACTGAGGCTTCCCTAGGTGTGGCTATTTCTTACCATAATCAGGAAGTTGATGCAAGCTGAAACGAACTCTCTCAGCTTTTTCTTACTACTAGCTCTGCATTTCTCCTGGGACAGCTACCTTTCCGTGCCTGCTGATGTGTAAATGCGCTACGGCTCAAACAGCGGGGTGCCCAGTTCTTCAATGTCTGCGTGTCAAAAAGGGTTTGCAGTTTGCTCTCCCAAAGGTTACGCCACACTGCGCATATTTTTATGACTTCTCCTAGAAGCATGGCTGGGACTACTCAGTGGAACAGAGGAGACTGCTATTTCAGTTTGGGAGTCACAAGCAAGTTTCTCCGCCTTGCTCCGGGCAGGGGCTCTCAGGGCCAAAGCGGCCTCAACCCACCTGTACTGACTGGTCACCCAGGAGCAGCCACAGCCGGTCCATGGTCCACTGGGTGAGCCCACCCCCGTGCCCACCTTAGGTGACCCCACTCTTCTTTTCAACACCAGTTTCTTTAATATCATCTCTCGGTGACTTTCACCTGAATATCTCAAATGTTACCAGTAGCTGGCACAGAGGAAGGACAGCTGCCAGTAAGCTTCTCTTTACTGATGTTTTACCCTGTGCCTGTCACGGGGCAGAGGACAACCTGCCTGCTCAGGCAGCCCACTAAGTCCAAGCTCTCCCACACGGGCGTTTGCTGGGATGGAAGAGGACTGTTCATCTCGGGTGGTTGCCCAAGCAATTATTCCAGAGAAAGATAAATGCGTGGTGAGGTCTTATTTTTCATCAGAAAACAACTAACTCAAAAATAACGTATCCTGCTCAGAAAATATCCACTTCAAAAACCTCTTAAACCCAGTACGGCATGTCGGGTGCCAGCTGCTCTGCGATACCAAAGGTCCCTGGTGCTCAGGGCTCTTCCCGGCAAGACCCCCGGTGCCAGTCTAACCCTAAGCTGGTGTGGTGCTCCCTGCCGCTTTGAGGAAGGTCTCCTGCTTTGGATGAACGATGCCAACAGTCCTGGTTTCACTCTCATGCAGAACTGGAAAGACTTTTAAATCTTAAAATGTTAGAGACCCAAATATAATTTACTGAATTCAGGCTTTTCTCATGATACAGACTGCAGTCAGGCTGGGAGAGCTATTCCCAGTATATCCCCGTGTTGACAAGCCCTGCCTCTGCCTAGCAATCCTCCTGGGGTCTGTTTTGGAGGTTCATGCACGTTGTTCTCCTCTAACTACGTGGCCCAGAGCTGCAGCTAATCTCCCTCCCATGGATGACAGATCCTTTTCTTCAGTTAATCTGTCTCAAACCTCTGCATCGCGCCGCAACCTGCTATCTCTGCCCTAAACTTCTGAGAAGCAATGCTGGGGAAAAACCCGTCCCTCCCAGCGGCCCCATGCCTTCTAACTTGGCTTTCCCTGCTCAACACTAGTTACCTATTCAAATGTTATAAAAGAGGAAATATGCTGTCAATGCTTGCAGCTCCTGCATGCAAGACTTTCTACTAAAAATAGGGACTCTTATCCTCATTATGGTTCCTTACATCCAAACGAAAGAGGTGGCATCAACACCAACTGCACTCTGTAGTTAATGATCCCAGGTATTTGTAGGCATATTTCTCAGCATTTTAAAGCAATTTGTTCAAGCAGCCAACAAGCCAGAATGGGGCTCATTATAATTAGAGTAGTTACCGTTAAAATTCAGCGTTTCCCCGGAAAACTGTATATTCATCACATTTGTTCCATGCTTCAAATGTGAGGGGAAAAAGATCTCATTTTGTGGCAGACAGGTCCAGAACAGCACACTGGAGCCTCTACTGTCCAACAGCTGGGCTTCGACATTATTTATAACTTCTATACATCGGCATCCTGCATCCACATTATGTCACCTCGTTACAGCCAAAATTATCTCATCAGCAAACTAAGGCACCACTTTACTAGATGATAGATTTTAATCCTAAATTACTTTGTAAACCATGACAAATATCTTACCTGTCTGAAATAACTGGCTTTTTATTTTATTTTATATTGGCTTACCTGAAAGAATTGGCTTTTTATTTTATTTGTTTTTACAGTATTTTTGATCTTTAAAGTGGTGAATCAAAATGTTAATCTCTAAATCTATTTCAATGGAGTCTGAAAAGCAGCCTGACCTACATCCATTTCTAGTCAAAAATAGGCTGAGAGATACTCAATAGGGTCTTCTTCAAGGGTGGAGGAGTTCTCACTCTTCCAGATACTTCATAGGTTACGTGAAGAGTTAGCAGAACACTTTTCTTTAAGAAAAGGAAATGCTATGATAAAACTGACGTGAAGTGCCAAGCCTCCACCCACTCCTTTCTCAGACAGGGGCACCGCTCAGCTCTCAGCCTTCCCCGTCCCGGTGGGCTGTGGAGCCGCTTCCCATGGCTGCGGCACAGAGCAACGCATGCACAGCCCTGGAAAAGCAGGGAGAGAACGAGCAGCCTCCTCTGCTGCCTAGGACAGGTTCTGATGAGAAAAACACAGGAGGATTTCTGATTTGCTCAGAGGTCTAGCGATGCATTGCACAAATTCTCCCAAATGTCTGAAACATTAACGCAATGACAGGGCAAGACAGGATAGAATATTTCGGATGGAAGGGACCTGAATGATCACCTAATCCAACTGCCTGACCACTTCAGGGCTGACTAAAATTAAAGCATATTATTAAGGGCACTGTCCAAATGCCTGTTAAACATTGACGGGCTCGGGACATCGACCAGCTCTCCAGGAAGCCTCTTCCAGGCTTTGACCACCCTCTTGGTAAAGAAATGCTTCCTAATGTCCAGTCTAAACCTTCCTTGAGGACCCTTGGTTAAATTACCTTTGACTTGTTCATGACCATGGACACATGCCTCGGTTGACATGCACACAGCAATACACAGGAGCTTTCTTTTGGGCTTCCTTGTCCCCAGTTTTGCCACTTTTTTCCAACCACGCCACATGCCTTTATTTATGTCCTCAGACAATCAACGCTGTAACAGCTCCACCACTACAGCAACAAACCATAGCTGGAGCCTCAGCACAAGAAGGACATGGAGCTGTTGGAGCGGGGCCAGAGGAGGCCACGGAGATGCTGGGAGGGCTGGAGCCCCTCTGCTGGGAGGGGGGGCTGAGAGAGTTGGGGGGGTTCAGCCTGGAGAAGAGAAGGCTCCGGGGAGACCTCAGAGCCCCTTCCAGTCCCTCAAGGGGCTCCAGGAAAGCTGGGGAGGGTCTCTGGATCAGGGAGGGGAGCCCTAGGAGGAGGGGGAAGGGTTTGACACTGAAAGAGGGGAGATGGAGCTGAGATGTGGGGAAGAACTTCTTTGGTGTGAGGGTGGTGAGAGCCTGGCCCAGGTTGCCCAGAGAAGCTGTGGCTGCCCCATCCCTGGAGGGGTTCAAGGGCAGGTTGGAGGGGGCTTGGAGCAACCTGGTGTGGTGGGAGGTGTCCCTGCCCAGGGCAGGGAGTGGCACTGGGGGGGCTTTAGGGTCCCTTCTAACTCTAACTATTCTATGATTTCCTCCAAGCATAGGCTGCCACGATGTCCATGTTAAACAAAGAAAGGTACGGCAGAAATAACCCAGGTAGTGAACATGTCCTTTCACAATGGTCTTCCCAGTATAAGCCAGCTTCATGTTTGCACCTCCCCAAGGATTTGCCTACACTGCCCTGCTGTTCCCAGTAAGCTGGATGTGCAGAGGATGATGAAACTAAGCCTTATTCGCTATGCACAAAAAATAAATCTTGCAAGTGAAACACAAAGCTGACAGATCATTTGTTGTCTTCAAGAGCTGGTGTGAAATAAGTTAGCAGAATTCCCACATCTCATCCTGCGCTTATATCCATTTAACAGAATTAAACAGTAGAAATTAGCATCTCTTACTAACCTTGATTAAATATATCTTATTTGAGTGAAGAAAGGGAACAAGGTGCAAATTGATAAAGGGTCACACCTGTTCCTAGAGCAATTCCAAGACAGTTTTATTCAGCCTGTCACAGCTTCAATGCCATTTCCATCTCTGATTAGAAGCGGCACCCGTTCTCCACATGAGAAACAGCTAGACTTTTGGCTCTGGGGTGCACAGACCTGCTCTCCTACCTGATTTTTGCTCTGGCTAGTGATAAACCAGGATCACATCACTTCTGCATGCTGGAAGTAAAGCAGACCTTGATTAACAGCAGACCTCACACGTCAGGAGGTGGGTATGTGCACCAGTATTTAACACAGCATGTGTATTGTTCTATGTGGGGAAAAAAGAGCTCACAGGCTTCCCTTCTCCTGCCCTCTGCAATTCCCGCTGAAGTTTATACATTCTCCCATTTTCTAAAGAAATAATAAACTTGTTGATTTCTGGCCCCAGAGAAGCTGTTTATCCAGAAGAACTGTATGTTCCCTGCTACTTTCAGTTAAAAAGTGTACAGAATTTGGTAAACATAATGCAGCAGCTTTTGCTCCATGGAGTGGTGCAGATAAGAACCCAGGAGCTTGAGGCTCCAGCAAAGCACTAATCTCTGTTTACAGCCCTTTATAAGTTTATCCACGTTATTTTAAAAGCAGATTACACTTACACAAAACATTAGCATCATAGCAGACTGAAGTTATCCAAAATTAAAAATTCCTTCCCGAGTCTTCTAAAAACTGTTTAGGTTATAATCAGCATTTAATTAGCTGTATACATCTTTCTGAAATCACCCAAAGCTAGGAACTGATTAAGCAGCCCTCACACTTTTCTGCAAGTGCTCCATTTGAATATAATTTCCAGCTGCACTGTGACATGGAGGTAGGTTTATAATCTGCATAAAATGGTTTTCTGCAGGTAACTACTACAAATCACAGATACTGCTGTACATAAAAGCTGTACAAATGAGCAGTGAATTAAAAGCAAACAAGGATTGTGCTATATATTATCATACATGACAACGGAACAGAACCCAAAGGATGTAAAAGACACAATGACGTGTGTTTATATGAATGGTAATAGCAAAACAGCGATTAGAATTTAACACATATTCATTTTTCTGTTTTTCTTTTGTTGGCAACAGCACAGCGTGACGCATCTGGACACTTTCAGATGTGACTTCGAACTGACACAAAAAATACTGATGCCCCTCATCCACGCATCCACAGTACGTGATGCACTTTATTTCAGAGTGGACATTTCTTTGGACAGCCCCCGGGCCAGGGCTCCCCTGCTGCGGGCGGGTGAGGATCCTGTTGCGTTGGCCCCGCACACCACGGTAACGAAACTGCTCAAGAGAGCTTTGGCGGTCACCGAGGGATAAAGGGTAATACTCGACGCTCACCTTGAGCCGTATCCAGCCCAGGTGTCCCCATCTGGCTCCTCTCCTAAGGCTCTTAGGCAAGCTGGCACCTTGATACCACCAACCAGTACAGGGCAGCGACTTCCTTGCTGCAGTTTAGCATCAGTTTAACAAAGCCAATTAAAAACCTCTCTCAGTTAATCTGGTGCAACCTCCCCACAGACCAGGCTTAGCCAAGCTCTACTGGGGACAGATGAAAAGGTGTAAGGAGGGAGGTCACACTCAGCTTCTTTGCTGTCTCACCTTTTGGCAACATTAATTCCTCACAGGACGGGCAAGTTCCAGGACAAGCCCTGACAATCCACTGGATCACGTCCTCTTCAGGGGCATCTCTTTAAAAGGCGTTTTTGAGGAATCCCCTTTCTAAAATTTGTTCAAGAAACTCATTCAATACCCACTGTATTTTAATAGCCTTACCTGTAGAAGCCTTGGTTATCATAAGCCATGTTAGTCACATCATCAAATACGGATTTATTCCTGAGTTTCTTATTGTTGTTGTTATTGTTTCTTCCCTTAAAACCAAAGTAAGCAGCTTGCATGTGCTCTAGTTCTTCAGTTCTGAGCTGGTACCACAGCTGCATATCTCTGTGAATAAAGCAAGGGGTAAAATCCAATACTGTGATAAATGGCTGTATATCTGAGCTTTTATCTGCCCACAGCCCTGACTCACTAGAGTTTAAATCTAAATCCTGGTTTACTGAAGACAGCACTTAAACACATGCTGAACTTCAAGTCTAAGCCAAATTTCCAGAGACTTAAATATCTGCCTAAGTATCTTAAAGTAGGGAGTTCCTAAATAGCATAAATATTATTCTTTAAAATAGTGTTATTTTAAGTTATTATCCAGCACTCCTCAAAAAACAAGCAAACAAACAAAAAAAGAGCAATTTTCTTATGAGCACCTGTGGACAGTTCAAAGGAACAAAAATTCAACAATTATGTCAGTTTGATTCTGTGGATTTTTAGACTACAGATAGTAGGAAAAGTCACGTAAGGCGTGATGTTTTGTCAATGTTGTCATGGCCCTTCACCAGTGACACCGTGCCAGGGCAGATCCTGTTGTACATGAAAAGACTACAGACTATCCCTGTTTTATGGAATAAATTATTTCAGAAAAAAAAAGTATTTTCTGTGAATTTTTGCAGCGCTGCCATTCGTAAGGGTTCAAAAATCACCAGGCAGCTTGAAAAGATGAATTGACTTGAAAATGGAGGAGACAAGTAATGTTGCCTTTGTTAAGAGCAGGGCTTGTTCTGTTGCCTTCAGGATTTCCTTTTGGAAACGTTCAAGGTGCTTTTCATGCTGCTCTCTACAACTCTGGGGCAAAAAAAAAAATAAAATCACAATTTCTTTTCTTGTTTTTAAAAGAAGTCTAAGATTCACATAATCACAGACATTCACACTAGGTGACGGGACGAGATTAGATTGTGAGGGCTGGCGATGCTGATTTTGCTGTCATGTAGGATGCGAACTTGCTCCTACCAAAGAAAATGGCACCTACGCTCACGCAGAGGGACAAGGTCTGCGAGGAGGCTAAGTTATGTGAGGATTTTCAGCAGCCTTTGTCCTTTTTCTCTCTGAATTCAGGGGTAAAACACAAGATGGCACTTCAAAGATCATCAAATAGATATCCTGGAAGACAGGTTCACGGGCAGAGGTGATCTCTTCTAGTAGACTAACTAAAAGAGCCAAAAAAAAAGTAGACAGGCAGACTTCAAAGCACAAGGCAAGATGAGGACATCCTCGCTACCCCAAAGGTACAGACTACCTTTTCCTTAAGTGATGGCCTAAGAGATGCTAATTTAAATAATCCCCTACCAAGTATTCTTATTTTCTATCAATTTATCAAGCCTGCAGCTTCTCTTTGGGTTAATGCTTTGTCCATCCAGAAGTTGATCCACATTTTCCAGCTACATCAACTGACCTCACAAAAGAGATCCTCTCTACCTGCAGACCCCCATGCTCGTGGGGCCTTGGACGCTGCCAGCTGCAGCAGCGCTACCACCCCATCTGGCACCCTGCAGCACGGGCTGCGGGTCCAGCAAGCTCCTACAGGGATGCCTTATTCTTTCTCGTGTTACAAGCTTCTACATGAATGGCTTGAGAGCAGCCCTGAGGAGAAGGACTTGGGGGTGTCGGTGGATGAGAAGCTCAACAGGACCTGTCAATGTGCACTGGAAGTCCAGAAAGCCCCCGCACCCTGGGCTGCATCCCCAGCAGCGTGGCCAGCAGGGTGAGGGGGGGATTCTGCCCCTCTG
>KZ506785.1:25005-36826 GCA_002844005.1 Limosa lapponica baueri | reverse complement strand
CATTCTCTAAGCAATCCTGCTTCAGCAGGGGAGTTGGACTAGATGATCTATATGGTCCCTTCCAACTCTAAAAAATTCAGTGAAATTCAGTGAAAGAATCCGACAGCAGCCATGCGGGCAGTCAGTTCCATGGAGGAACCCTGGTTCCCTCAGGCCAGCCCCATGGAAGAACCATCTGAACTACTGCAGACAGTGAAATTCAAAGGTACCTACAGAAAACCCAGAAAATACAGAAATTTCCAAACAAAAATAATCCCTATAAACATTCTGGGTTTCTACTGAAAAATTCATTTTAAAATTGTGAAAGAGGGAACCCAATTTCTGGTCATTCTCATAGACCATCACTGATAAAGAATTTCCATGTAGTTAAGAGAGGAGGAGGGAAGCGAGTTTCTCCCTGTGTACACATCCGTACCAGAGGAGCTCTCTGCTCACACCGGTGCTATAGCAGATTCCTTAGGCTCAGTCCTACCAACTCCCCTCGGTTTTTTTCCTGTTGTCTGATTTGTAGGTAAAACTGATTTCTCAACACACTCTTTGCAAGGTAACGAACACCGTGCAGTAGCTCTGCGGCGTGAAGGAGTGCCGGGACTCCCACGCCAGGCTGAGTCTCATCAGTTGAGTTTTGGGCAGCGATGCCTTCCTTCTCACCACGACCTGCCCAGGGCCACTGGTGAGGCAGGAGCCCCTGGGAGAAGGGAGCACATCTCAGCACCCTGCGTGCTTCCTCGGACAGAGCAGGATCCCTCCGGGCTTGGAGCAGGGAAAGGTGCATGTACAGAAGAAGAGAGAAGCAAACGCATCCAGAAAAAAGAATCGGCACAGGGTCAAACACCAAGCAGCTCTGACACGAGAGGGGCAGGGGCACGCGCCAATGCCACCTTGTCCGATAAATGAGCAGAAGCCCAGTCCCATCTGCTGTTGGACGCTGGGGACACCAGCAGGAATCTGATCCTCCTGAGCTGCATCCTCCGACTGGACAAAGCTGGTGTGAAGCTGGAGAGAAGTCGTGAGCGAGGCATTAAATCACCTCGTCAACGGGGCTGCAGAGGAGCAAGCTGTCCCTGGATGGCTGCACCTGCTTCCTGCAGGGCTGCCTGTTACTCACCCTATAGAGCTGCCATCCCCTATAGCGCTGCCATCCCCACAGAGAGATGGGAAAACACACAGGAATGTACAGACCACTGCGCGGTCCTCAACAACTCAGGGTGCCCTGTGGTGGATGAAGCATAGTAAAGCCTACTTCAGGGTCTTTTCACGCCTGCTAAGGTAGCAAAAATTATCAGAGAGCAGCAAATTGTTATCTTCTATCTCCAACAGAAACCCTCGCATTGTGCTGCTGCAAAATCTTACATCCCAATCTGAAGCAGACAAATTGGGCTCATCTCTCTTTACGATACTGAGACTTTTTCATTCCTCTCTCCCAGCATTTTTCATCCGGCTTTTGAGCTGCTTTCCGTAGTTAACAAGATGTACCAAGACTCAGGAGTCAGCACTAAACACTTCCCAACTCTGCTCTGAAATAGTAGAGGGCTGCGAGCAATTTTAATCCATGTAAAATCCAAGCTACATAGCACCCGAGTGCTACATTAGGGTTTGATGACAACATGTGCCATCCACTCCTATTTCAAACGTAAATAGTGTGTAGGATTGGTGCAAAATGATTCTTATTCATGTCTTTTATGTTACTCTTTTAAGAGAGGATTTGTTCCAGCCACCGTACTGCCATCTCCATGATTGATTTTTTTTGCCAATTTACATCAGTCAGGTTATTTTCATCTGTAGATTTTGCTCTTGAATCTTGCAATGAGGGCAATACCGAATATTTCTCTTCTTATGGGAACAATTAAATGAGAAATAAGAGCTGAATGAAAAATGAGGTATTTGATGAAGTCCCCAGTAAAGCAAGAACAGATGGGTTTTCTGTGCATTATTAGTCTGTTTACCAACAGAGTTGAAAAAATAGGTTATGACACTTCTGAACAGTTAATAATAGTGCAACTTTCGAGAACAGGAAGGATCCATTAAACCTAAAGCAAATTAGAAGTGTTCATCTATTTATCTTTTCACCATTACTTCCATATTTAAAAAAAAAATAGTAATTTTATATCTATAGCTATATCCACTATGGAGCCCACCAGAATTATGCCTTAATTCAAACTCTTCCCAATTAAAAATTACCCATGGAAGTGATGCCAACAGTTGCTTTTGTGACTGGAATGGAGCTAATATTGCTGATGGTCTCCCTGCTTTGTCATTCTAAAGCAGATAATAAATAAATTACATATTTGCACAGTGCAGAGTGGCCTGGACTCTAAAACAAAGATCCCAAAGAGAATAAAATTAAGAGGAATAACTTGAAACGAACTTTTAACCTGCACTTCAGCTGAGACCCTGAATGTACCAAATGTCCTGGAGCAGACAGACCCGATGCGCAGGGGATCTCGGCAGGATGCAACCAAAACCCACCGCTCCGGAGAGCCGAGTCCCAGCACGCCGTAACCACCGGGCAGCGAAGAGTCTGGCCCTTGCTGTGCTTGCCTCCACAGTCTGTTAGCGTGGCTTCTTGCAAAATCAGCACTGGTATTTACAAGAAGGAGAACTGAAGTAACTGGTTACACAATACCACAGTCTTCTACAGATGGTCCTGAGCCTCCCCCGTGCATCTCTGCATCCGCAGTCTCTGGAGAGGTTCAAATCCAATGCAAGATGTGAGTGTTACCCCAGGATCTGTCGCCCCAGCTTTAGGGAAAGCCAAACAGAATCAGAGATGTGAGAAATGTAAAGCAAGATAAATTAATCAATCAGCTCCGCTCCGAATTTGAAATTTGCAAGTCAGGCATCTCTTTCTGTATCATCTTCCTCCTCTTCGGGGAATAATAAAGACTAGGAGCATCCCTACCCCTTCCCTCTTCTGCCAGGTCCCCCTCTGTTCTCAGCCAGGCTTTGAGAGGCACATCCTTGCTGCAGGAAGTGTCCTTCATGAAGCATCATGCTGGTGAAGTTGTACGTTTATATTTTCAACTTTCATCATTAGTTTTTCCTGTGCTCATGAACAATCTCTCATTCGTTAAACCTGTGCAGCTGACTGTAACATTTCTGCAGACAGTGCAAAGCGATACATGGGCTCCACACCCCGTATATTTTCCAGTGGAAACCATGATGTCCAGAAATGCTAAAATTTCCCCTTGTCCATAGATGCAATAAGAGATTACCTTGGATCAATACTTAAAGCATTTTTCATCATCACAATAACCACAAGAAAACAATCACTGCCAACTAAAAGTTGAACAAATATGCTACAGAAGGCCAATGATTTCGGGAAATCACGACTTCAGCATCCAACTCAATATTTAGCACCTTGCTGACAAGTATCAGGTATCAAGAGGAAAACAGATGAGTTTTAATGGCAGTCTGTCTTTGGCGAGCCTTTCTCCATGCTGGTATGGGAGCCTGACGTGAGCGAGAACCAACAACCACTTAGAGAGCAGGACTGTTTCAGCAACCTCCCTTCACACAGGGATGGTGGTGGGCATTGCTGGGGTCTGGAGAAGGCTGCAGGCACTCACTTGTAGGAACTTGAATTGGAAAACCTGACCCTTTTGTGTGAAAGGGGATGCTCTGATGGAATCCTCTCTCTTGCTTTTCTTCCATTGAAAATGCAGAAAGCAGAGAAATGTCAAAACCACCTGGTCCGGGCAGTTCTAATACAAACACCTTATCAGCACTCATCCTATCAATGGGCCCAAGAAAAGGGCTTGCTGTCAGAAAAGCTTCAGCTCTGTGGCTTTTCACCTACAAAATGGTTTAGCACCTCTAAGGAGCTCTGCAAATCCCTTTGGCTTTTTCTCTGTAGAGCCCACAAATTTTTTTAACACCTAAGTGGATCAATTTTATATTTACCCTGGAAGCCAGCTGGTAGCAAATCCAACATTTTACTGGCTTCCCTTAATAATTATAAAGTTTTGTCACCAAAACTAAACATTTCATTAGTTCTTTGGTAAACTGAGCAAGATTCAGGTTTTAGTGCTTCTTGCAGATGGTGTAAGTAAAATAGAGAGAAACCAGCAGCAATGTTGTCCACTAAGCTCTACAGAGTCAATATAAAAACCACTGGTGCTTCTTGTGTCCCCCAGTGAGCTGCACAGTCAAGCGGCAGAGCTGGGCAGAGCTAAGGGAAGAATCTCAGGATTTAAAGGGTACAGGATAGAAAATGATTATCTGAACACACCTGATTGGAAAATGAGTCTGGATGGGATGCCCTGGCAACATGAGGCGTCTCCTGCTTGTAAGATTAGAAAGATTTTCAATAGTCCATTTAACTTGCAATAGGCAGGACTTCAAGCTAGCCACTGGAGAAGCCAAAAGAAAACCTCCGACCTGTTTTCACAGGGAAAGCATGTGTCTGTTAGGAGCCACAGAGGGAGGAAGGATGAAGGATGCTCGACCAGAGAGTTGGATGGGACAGAGCTCCCCTGCTGCTGCCTTTTGGGGCCTCCTCCTGCAGCATCCCTTGGGACGGAGGGCAGCATCCCTGCGTGTCTGTCGCCCGCACCCTGTCATGGTCCCACTCCTCACCATGACCCCAGGCTCCCCGAGGAACAGACCCCAGCCCAGCTGTGGGTTCAGCCCTGTGCAGCCAGTGATGGCTCCGGGTTATCTGCTGGCAGCAACTGTTGGGGCTGGTTCGTCTACAGCGGCGCGCAAACACACTCAGGGTATTGAACGTCAACGATAAGAGCAGATGTCCCCTGACAATGCAGCTGGTGGCCTCCTGCTTCAGCGTGATGTTTACCAGACTAAGCACAACCTCCAGGGATGGCAGAAATCCCTGTCCATGGAGGAAGGCATGAGGCAAGCGCTGCACCGACACTGCCTTGACCGAAAAATGCTGGAGCAGGAAGGGTCTAGAGCTGGCCAAAAACTGCTTCAGGCATTAGAAAATTCAACCCCAATGTGAAACTGGGTGGACCAGAAATGCTTGCTACTTGATGGTTACACACTCATTTTTGGCCAAAAAGCTCCAAAGCATAGGAACTGCATTTGCACAAGGCATTTATTTGTAAAGAATATAGAAATTTCTCAACCTTTGTCTTTGAAACTCATCTCTTGCTTTCAAACGGACTATTGAATACAGGTTTGTTACTTTTCTAGGGGAATTTCCAACCATCCTGTTAAGCAAAACCAACGTGAATCTGCATTTGCTCCCCCTGACTCGCCTGTTTTGGCTTCTGCACATCCTTTTTCCTTCCCAATAGCAAACTGAAGCAGTTCCTGCACTTGGTTTGCTGTGTTAAGCTGCTACATGCGCACCATGGAGCTGTGACCCGGCATTCACAACTGTCAGCAAGAATTTCTGTGAATAATTGATTCTTTTAGACATCAGTCTGAAAGAGTTAGCAATAGCATGCAATTTATTATGGTGATAGAAATCATTCATGGACTGAGAAACTAGCAGCCAGATTTAAAAAAACCTTCCCTGTGGTTTTATCACCTTTTATTTTTCTTCTTTCTTTTTTTTTTTTTGCGCTGCTGGGTTTGGCTTTTCTGTTCCTGGGCTTCACCCCTGACAGCAGGGGGGCACGCAGCCAGGAGCCTGGACACAAACACAAAAGCAACCTGCAAAACTGCAACGTGTGAAAGTCAGGCAGCATCCTGCCAGAAACTGTCCAAGCACGGCAATGATTAACAGTACGAGTCAATGAGCACATCTGCTCTCGGCCTCCCTGGCCATAGGAATCAGAGAAAGACAGTGTGAAGATTGACAAGGATGCCAGTATGAGGACAGGGAACCACTCCACTGTGTTTACTTTTTCCCGTTAAAAAAGTCAATGATTGCAGGTGAGTTACACGCAGAATGACAAGTAGCTTAAGTGAGGAGATCAAAGGACAGCAGCCCCATGCCCTTCCCTTCCTCGTACTGCACATGTCTGGGAAACGAAGATCTGCATCAAAGAATTCAGCTAAACCACTGGCAGCTTTTGGATGGCCAGAATACAGGGCAAGGACAGTCTCTGATTCATATTTAGAATGAGTGAAAAACTTAGTCCCAATCTATATTTCTGTCTTTGTTAATGATAACAGGCCAAACAACAGAGCTTTCTCTTGTCTCTGCAGAACTGCCACTGGCTTCGTGGGGCACCTCTTTTAGAGCAAAGTGAAACCAGTGTGTCCAGTCCAGATGCCTCTTTTGACCTCAAACCAGGACACCAACCCATTAGCAAAAGTCTCAAACTCGGAGATCGCTGCAGTTCTGAGCAGAAACTCCCCTGGGTATAATTCTGCTCTTTTACATGAAAGCACAAATTTCCGCTCTCCTGAACAGGAGGAATCAAACAAAACTCCCCCCTTGCACCTCCTTCAGCCACCCCAGCCCAAAATACCTTCCCCAACACTATTTCCCAGCCTGCCCATGCACCAGCTCAACCCCGTCTCCGAGACCCTCAACAGAGACAGGAATTGATTTATTTTGGTGAGCGGTTGCTCATTCTGCAACTTCTGCATTTCTCACCGTCATCTTAAAACAAAACAAAGCGCGAGAGAGGCAGACTTCCACCAAGACTGCAAAATCATCTCTCTGTCAATCTTTTGATCCACTGAGCTAGTCAAAACTGCTCCTCAGAGCGACACGCTTGCTTATCTGTGACTGCATTTGAAAGACAGCATGTCAGTAAAATGCCTAAATGCATCTTACATGTTGGCTTGTCCCTGTCAGATTACTGAAGGCAAGATTCTGTAGGGCCAGGCATGTAAAGAGTCAGCGGCAATCGTGACTAAATAAGCTAAGGAGTGCTAATTTCAGCACAGTTAAAATTCTGTTCATTGCAGACTTGCGTTGGGAGGCTCTGCTTTCTCACAGGATTCCAAAGACCTCCTGGCTCTGCCATGGCAGGAACAGCCAAACCAGCAGCACTTGGGTCCTTCAAAACAGACCCCCTTTCTGGTCACAGCAACCCCAGAAAGTGCTGGATTATCTTTTGTCATTTGGGTGGGGTTGTTTCTGTGCTTTGAGGCTGACTTCTGATTTTTGAAATATCGATGTTTTGGGTCCAAAATGTTCAGCTCACTTCATTCCCTAGCTGAAATTCAGAAGTCTAGACATAATTCATCTCTATAACCTAGGTAATTTAAGAGTACATAGGACAAAGTATTGGAGAATACCACAGGGAACAATCTTGCACCGTGGAGGACTGTACTAGAAGACCTAATAACTCTTTTCCTTCTCTATTTTGTACCGTTCTAGAGTTTTTATGACAAGAAAAAAAATCATTTCCTCAAAGCAGTAACACCACCTGCTGCAAGCTCCTAACCACTAAGATTAGCATCTTGCAGTACAGGAGATAAAACCAATTAACTGAAATACTGCAACTGTCACTTCTTTCACCTTATTTAATAAAAGGTTTCACTTTGATCTCATGGGAGAAAAAGGAAGGAGAAATAACCCTGCAGAAATTACAAGCCCATATATTCCACGTTGTGTCACATTCTGCCCTGTGGAAATGGAAATTTGGGATTAATGTTCTCTTTCCCAGCCTAAAAGCTGAGCCGCATCTCAGGAGCCCAGGAACGAGGCGAGAAACCTCCTTGCAGCCTTTCTGCAGAGCAGCAGTGCTCTTGGCTTTGAAGAACAACTTTGCTTTTGCTTTCCTGGAAGAGCAGCTCTAAGTTCTCATGACATGATTTCATAGTTTCTGCATTGACAAGGAAACCCACTTCAGAAAAAAAAGTTGCTCCTAACAAAAGAGCAGACACCTCGAGTCACGCCAAAGACACATCCAGCCTGGCACCTGCACCCCACTATGGCCACTGACAGTCACCCAGGGCATAACCAAGCCAATATGTGGCGATAGCTCTTCCCTCCTCCAGCAAATTGACGCTTGTGTCTGTTCTAAGCCAGAGAACATCTCTTCCCTTAAATGGTGTCTGCTAGATAATTTCATCCACAGCTTGGTCTGGAGGAAGCGTTCACAGCGTCCTGCAGCACATCCCACCTCACCTTCAGCATCCTCTCTTCTTCCCGTGTTGGGAACGCCGAGGGACAAAGCAGAACCACAACTGCAGACAACAACCCAGCAGTGAGACCTATGCATGTATAACCTGGCGTAAGGCTTGTTTCTATCGTGTCTGTATTTCTTTCCTACCTTCCCTTTGGCTGCAGTGACGTGTTTGCAGACACTCTGAGGTGTGGACAGAAGCACGTGCTGCCCTGCTCCGACAGAGCGACAGGATTGCATCGAGCAATGAGGGAGAAATCACGGTGAAAACCAAGGTACCAGCCTGCAGAAATAGAGGGCCAGAACCCCAGCCTCAGCAACACGGAGACCAAAAATAGTGAAACACCTTTGTTACTCCTTCGTCTCTTTCCTATTTCACCCAGAGAGCCCCCAGTACAATCTGAGCAGCTTCAGAGGCCACAGCAACTCTGCGGGAAGGCAGCGGCTGGGCTGAGGACAGCACCCCCTCTTGATGGCAATTCCCGCAGGGCAGCAAAGCGCTCAGGTCACCACTGACACAAGCGTTTCAGAGGCTTTTCCAGATAATATAACGAGCCTGGCAAGAGCTGGTCGATGAGTATCTGTCCATAATAAAGTACTGCAGAAAGGCAGTAATACTGTAATGCTGCTGTGACAGCAAAACAACCACGATACGATATGAAATACACAAAAGCATCTGTATCATTTAAAACTGTAAGAGGCTGAATTGAGGAAGGCGTCTCCTCAGCTTTGAGACATTTGCTGCACGCTCCCCTGGCTCTGCCCTTGGGATAGGCAGGATACCGGAGGGACACGAGGTGTGAGCCAGGCTCCCACAGCTCCGGCCGTCAGCACAAGCACAGGGCGGCATCGCTCGCCCTGGTCCAGGTGAGGCTGCCAGGGGGAGAAACCCATCCTGGAAAAGCAGGCAAGAGGTGTTTGAGTTTCACAGCTGTGCTTCAGGAAGCTGTAAGACTCTCCAAGTGCAACAGGCTGTGCCAAGGAACTTGGTTTTACCTCTCATTCACACGGTAATGCAAATGGCAATCTTGCCACTTTTTTTTTCCCCCCTCTGCAAAAGGAAGGTGTGAGGGAGTTTGTCCGTGCAAATCTTTATTATCACCCTACTGTTCACAGCCTGAAATTGTACAAGGGGGGCACTCAGTCAAAGCAGCATAAAGAGTGATTGCCAGTAACAACGCAATACAATGAAAGGTACTGTCTAACAGTTGTCATCAGCTTTCTCTAGAGGTCACTTCTCCAGCAAATATTGCTGCATAAATAACATGGTTGCATTTAAATTAAGCATCCTGAACAAGAGTTTAATTTAAAATTATACAAGTAGTCATAATTTCAGCTAAGCCACTCGGATTTAGCAGGAGCACATCCACCTAAGGCAATACACTCGTAGTAACAAATGGATACTCAACGAAGGTGAAATCCGCACAGATGGTGAAGGCCAAGACAAAACTCCGCGAGTAGCAGGAGATGGGAGGAGGGAGCACGACACTCAGCAAAGGTCTGGCAAAGCCCCGTGTGCCAGCATCTCAGCTGGTGCTACCACGGAGGCTGCGCAGGCACAGCCGTACCCTGACCCTGCCGACTCCAACCCAGCGCCTGACCGAGAGCCCCCGCTCCACACCGCTGGTGCAGCTGGTTTGGAAAAATGGTGTTTGTTGTTCTGGTTGGAGACACGGCTGAGAGAAGCCAGGTTTGTAGATATCTGAGGGAGTAACTTAAGGAGGAATTCTAATCTGAATGCCAATTTTTTTTTTGGTGGATCCTGCATTTCTGTGAGTTTTGCCACAGATCTCCACAGGGCAAGGTTAGCCTAGACAGGAACAGAACGGCTGTGTAACACGGGACGTGCCACTTCAAACTTCACCTTAATTGTGGGCAAACCCAGCCCCAGAAGACAATCTGACACAACAAATAAAAGCTTCCAAATACATGATTTTACAAAAGAAAAAAGTCAATAATTAGTAACATTAGCATCAAAGTAGAGTTAAAGGGTCTTCACTTCTGCTTCAGTTGCTAATTCTTTAAGTAGGTTTCCCAGAACTTGTTTCACATTTTTAAAATTAACTGCTCTATTAAAACCAAATTAAATGCACAGTTAAGCACATTCAGTGGATGCAGTTTAAAGTACTGCTACACTGTTAGCCCAAACATGTCCGCTCATTTCTATCAGCATAAAAAAATCAGGTCACGGATAAAGTCTATTAGGTTCAAACACACAAACTAAATTGCAGGGATACAAGGGGACAGGCTGTGAAGAAGAAGGAGGTCCCTGAATTTCAGGAGCGCTCAGCCCTGCTTGCACTGAAGCCAGGGAAGAGCCCTGCCTGTCCTGTGACCTGCAGCACCCCGGGGAGAAACCGGGGCCAGCAGCGCTGTGCCGAAAGCAGCCCACTCACAGCGGGTTCCTTCCATCCCACCCGCGCCGAGCCCCTGTGGGCTCCTTCCATCCCACCCACACTGGGTTCCTTCCATCCCACCTCACGGCCAAGCCTCCAAGCTTGCCAGGGCTGTGAGCGGGCAGCTCCTGCTGCCCAAACCACCAGCAATGGAGGCCACAGCCTCAGACCCCCGTACTGAGAGAGGCTACAGCCCGCAGACAGCGTGCACACCCGTGCGTGGCAGGGCCAGACCCTCTCTCAACTCCTGTTATCATCAAGTTAATCAGACCCATTCGACTCCGAGACGTTTTGCAAGGATGTTATAATCCACATGATCAAATTGAATAACACAACTGAGAGGGAAGAGAGAGAAAAGGAAGCGAAAAAGCTTTGACTGGTTTCTCATTCCACTCCTCAGTGGAGGAACTGAGGAGTTAAAACACCAATATCATCATTTTCTACCCAGTCAATTTACATGTCTCCAGAGACGGTTTCTCTTTGAGGACCGGCAGCTTCCAACAGGCTGCGAGAAGATGCGGGCAGTCCCCTTTTCCTCTTCAGAAGTACACTGGATTTCACGCTTGCCCAGCCCTCATGGCCGTGAGTCGCTCGCCACCGCTGCAGCCCGGTGGCCAACTCCAAACTCCCATAAATAAATTCATCATAAATTAACCCTATTTAAGAGCGACTGAACCGCAGCGGAGGCCCCAGCAGCAGGCTGCCTCTGGCCGGGCCCCCCAGCGCCGGACCCGCCTCGGGGCCGCGTCTCCTCACGCCGCTCCCGGGGCGCCGGGGCTGAGCGACCCCGCTCGGGGGGCGCTGCTGTAGGCGGCCCCGCCGGAGACCCATCCCGGGGGTGCCCGGGCAGCCCGCACCCCGCCGGGCCCCGCACCCCCGGGGAGCGCCGCAGCCTGTCCCCGCGGGGGCCGCCCTTCCCCGCCCGACACCCGGAGCGCAGCCCCGCCGCCGCGGGCCCCAGACGAGCCCCCTCCCCTGCCCGGGCGACTCCGGGACACCCGTTGTGTCCCTGACAACTCCGGGGGAGGAGGTGGGGGTGGCCGAGGTACCCCCATACCCCCGCGACCGCAGGGACCGGCCCCGCCGCCGGCCCGGAGGGTACCATGCCTGGAGATGGGGGTCCGGAGATGGGGGGGGGGGGAACGAGGGGGTCGGAACCCCGCCCGGGAGGTCCCACTCGCCTTCCCGGGGGACACTTATCTCTGTCCAGGGCGTCCCGCATCCTGCCCCCGGTACCCCGCATCACCACCCGGGGGTTGGGGGGGCGGGTGTCCCGCACCCTGCCCGGGTCCGGCGCTGCCCCCGCCGGCATCTCCCCCCTCCCGGCGCGGCGAAGGAGGGAACTTCTGCGCGGAACGATGCGGGACCCCGCGGGGCCGGGGGCCGAGCTCGTACCTGTGTATCCGCGGGGGCCGCCGCCGTCCCGCCCGG
>KZ506784.1:127135-141808 GCA_002844005.1 Limosa lapponica baueri | reverse complement strand
TCCAGCCTCTGCAGCAGCCCCGGCCTCGGCTCCGGCTCCCTCCAGCCCGACAGCCTCCAGGCCTTCCCCGGCCTCGGCAGCCCTCGCGAGTCGCCCAGCATCCAGTGTGACAGCCTGGAGTGTCCCTGCTGCTGCTCCTGCTGCTCCTGCGGGAGCGTGGGGTCGGTGGGCGTCTGCCAGGACAGCCTGCAGCCCCCCCTCACCACCTGCAAGGGCCGAGCGTGCCGCCTCCGGGCAGCCAGAGATCTCTCCGACAGCCTGGAGTCCTTCGGCGCCCAGCACGACAGCCTCCAGTCGGTCTCCAGCCTGCGGGAGAGCTTCAGGTCCTCCAGCATCCAGGGTGACAGCCTTGAGTCCCTTTCCAGCCTGAGCAGCGGGTCCACCAGCCAGCACAGCGGCCTCGAGGTTGCCAGCCAGTGAGACTGCCTTCATCTCCCCACAGAACACGCTAGCCTCTGCTTTGCTTCCGGAGCTCCCAGGTTCCTGCCCGTCGTTCAGCAGGCTACCTTCTTCCAGTTGCTTCTTGCTGCATACAGTGCAATAACCTCAAATCCTGCCCGTGGCTGCCATTCCCGAGTTACACCCTTCAGAGAGGCAGTGCTCGTTACTGCCTGCTGGCTTTTTGTCATCAGTGAAGAATGGAGATACGTGGTCCTCGGAGGAATCCCAGCTACCTCTCTGATCTCTATCAGAACATGTTACGGGCTGAAGAAGCACCGGGACGAGGGCAGCAGCAGCCCCCAGCAGTCCACACGGGTAGCAGCACGACCCTTTGGAGCAGTGCCCCAGCCAAGGGGGGTCCCCAGCCAAAGAACCTCCAAAGCAGCACTTCTTCCAGCTGTGACCCAGCCTTACGGCCCATCATACGCCGCCGAGCGAGGTCATTGCCTACCTCACCCGAAAGAAGGAAGCGGGCAGCAGTGCAGTGTCAAGTTCCTGGATGCCAGAGTCGTATGAACCGGGTGAGATTTGCTGATGCTTTGGGCTTGGAGCTCACTGAAGTGAAAGTTTTCCAGACTGGGGAGGATCCATCAATCCCCTTGCATGTCCTTTCCAGGCTCTCTATCAACTCAGACCTCTGGTACAGCAGCTCGGACTTGGAGTTTACCATGCAGTGCTTGGTCCCCGACTTCCAGCAGCCTGCAGACTGCATGGACTTCTCCTCCCGACTCCAGGAGCAGCAGGTGTGTCTTGAACGAGTGACCAGCTCAGATCTGGGGCTCAGTGGCACCATCCAGGTTCGCAACGTCGCTTTTGAGAAGCAGGTGTCTGTGCGCTACACCTTCAACCACTGGAAGAGCCTCCATGAAGTGTGTGCTCGTTGGCACAGCAGCATCCCTGAGAAGAACGGGCAGGGGCAGGTTGATGTTTTCACTTTCTTTCTCCCTGTGCCTCCCTTCCTCCTGCAGCTCTGCTCTGTAGTCCAGTTTGCAGCAAGGTACCAAGTCAATGGCTGGGAGTATTGGGATAACAACAGAGGCAAAAACTACAGTCTTACCTGCCGGACTCACCCCCTTAAGATGCCTAGAGAATGTGAGGAGAGCTGGATCCACTTCATCTGAGCAAAGAACAGGTTGTCAGTAGTCTGGGTGGCACTCTTGCGCTTGGCCTGGCTCTCTGCTCCTATGGCAACAGTCTCCCTTTCCAAGCCTGCTAAACCTGGCAAAGCGTTGCAGGGCAGGGAAGCAGCCAATGACCCGTACAAACTGTTCTAAACCTCTCAGAAAGTAAAAAGGGCCAAAATGTGTATTGAGTTACATCCGTTGAAAGCCCGTGTGATTTCTTGTAGTGTATGAATCAGTGCAGAATGGTTCCAAGGGATGCTGTCAGGCTACCAGAGAGCAAAACAACACACTTCATGTTGCTATTAATATTCAAGGATGCACAGAATATTCCTAACTGATCTGTTTTACCATTTTGTTTTCTAAATGGGCCCCGTGGCTTTACTGGTTTTGGTTCTAATTATCTCACCAAGTCTGGGCACTATTCCATCTATGCATAATTTGGATGGCAGGCACTGTAGGGAAGTACTTGTATTTACATATATATATATTATTAAGACTGTAACCGTGTTA
This sequence comes from Limosa lapponica baueri, assembly GCA_002844005.1. Lineage (NCBI taxonomy): Eukaryota > Metazoa > Chordata > Aves > Charadriiformes > Scolopacidae > Limosa > Limosa lapponica. The sequence continues at coordinate 139,733 of KZ506784.1, read as the reverse complement.
AGTATTTTCATTAATATTTGGGTTGGAAATTAAATGTTATTAGGAGCAAAACATAAATGAAAATGTCCCATGAGCCCCACTGTGTCCTTTAAAAAAAAGAAAAAGTTTGCCTTTTCTTATCTGCAGTGTTTGCTGTAGGCAGCAGGACTGACTGTTCCTGAGGTTTGTGTAAGGCAGATGAAGTTCTCGGCTTCTCAGGTGATGCACAAGTTGCCTTTTTCTGTAGGTGGTGGTACAGGAGTTGTTCTTTCCTTGGCACCTGCTTTTACTAAGGGAAACTAGAGCAATTTTGCTAATGTTGCAATTACAGTTGAAGATCTGAAAGCACTATATGAATGCTAATGATCTTAGACTGTTACCTGAAACAGGTAAATTTATAAATGAAGAAATGGATATGAGATATATATATATATAAAGACAATACAGGGAGCTGGTTACAGAGCCTTGGAGCAGCAACCAGAAACCTAAATCCTGGCTTCCCACTCCCCAGTGTCCCAGTACTACTGCAGTTGTACCTTTGCAACGCAAAGTGGGAGCTTCAAAGCAAAATGATGATTTTACTGGTAAATTGATACTTACATAGACCCATAAAGAAAACCCCTTCTGCGGCAGGGCAAGCACAGTAACACTTGCATACAGTCTTCCCAGGCCTCTCGCTCTGCCGCCTTCATTCTGTGGTTTCAGTGTGGTTTAAGATTGGTGACAGGCTTAAATCTAGCAAGTAAAAGATTCTCCATGATTTTTTTTGTACGTATCCATCACTGCATGCAATGTTTAGCTTTATATTTGTAGCATAAATTTTCAAAACTGGCTGGCTACATGTATTAGAAGAGCTGCTTTTTAGAAGGATTATACTATGAAAATCAGGCCACTTACTCAGGCATCTTATTTTGGATTGTTGCTTATTCATTAAAATCACAAGTTGTTTTTAAAATCACAGTTGTAAGCAACCCACAGCCAACTACATATTAGTCCAAAAAGTCTACTGAGCAATTCTGGAAGTGCAGAAACCCAAGGAAAATCCATGTGTCTGGCAACTCGATGTTACTCCTTAGTTGTGATGCCCCTTCAGCAAAGCTAGGATTTTGAGTGAAGAAGCTGCCTGGTTCCATTCGTCTTTGGCTTTCAAAGGAACTGAAGTCCTGACTGACGATGCTGAGCTGCTGAGCACCTCTTGCAGAGTACCGAGAAAACTCAGTCCTATTTGAAACCGCAGTTTGAGAATTGACTATGTTGTCTGCTTTAACTTTGTATTGGAGCACTGCGAGGTTGAACATTTAAGTTGAAGTTGTTTTGCAGTAGGAGACGAGGCTGAGGTGGGATTGCCTGCTACAGAGAGGAGGGACGCTGCCTGCTTTCAATCCACCTGCGTTACTTTCTGTACCTGGGCTAGAGAACTGACCCTTACCAACCTGGCGGCAACTCCCGTCTCCTAGAAAAATCAGTACAGTGAAGAGGAAGTCTAGTCTTCCTCGTGGCACAGAAATGAGAGCTCTGTAAGGAGGAGCACTCCCTAATTGTAAGGTTTTTTGCCTCCTATGGTGGGCTTCATATGACTAAATGACATAGGGCAATATAGGACATAACACGTGTGAACCCATCAGCCTATGCTTTTCACAGCCCATGGAGCTGGTTTCACTGTAGTTCGCAGATTACCTGGGCTGTGACAAACTGTGTCATCTCTGCTGGGTGCAGGGAGGACACGGCGGGATGAGTAGTGCCATACTCAGTTCTCAGCATTGGTGTGGGTTGTGCCAAATCCTGCCAGTCTGTAGACATCAAGTTAGATGAGCAGAAATACACCTTCAGTGGCTGCAGGAGAATCTTTCTTGGCATGAACTGAAATTGAACTTTGGTGAAACTTGTTCCCTCTAAGGAATTCCACTGAAGTTTATCCCGTGCTGTTAAAGTCCGTGTGAGTGGCACTGTATGTACTTGTCACTGAAGTAAGAACACACACACACACAGAAGCACTTGTGCTGAATAAAAGCACTGTTTTAAAGTACTGTTCCCCCCTCTTTCTCCCTCCCTCCCAAATTTCTGTATTTTTTCCATCAGGAAAAACACTGAATTGCCTCTCAGCACACCATTAAAAATCCCTCTCTCATGAGACTATTTGACACCAGTTCATGATGCAGTACTTGGCTTACTGGCAGGAAGACGCTGTTGCCATCTTCTGGGAGAGACTCGTGCACTAGCAAATGTCAGATGAGTGTTATTGCAGGCAGGGACAGATGAGGTAACGCTGAGGCTGTCCGATTAAAGGTTAACGTGTACACCATGGTGTCAGAGAGGTGGGAAATTAATGTCTCGGCAACGTGAGTTTGGCTTGTATTGTCTTCCCTTCGCAACCTCTCAGGGTATCTCCATGTGCAAAATCTTGAATACTGAAGTATTTTTCCGAGTTTGCCCTTTCTCCCTTTGTGTGTCTTGCACTGCTGGAGAAGAATTGATGGTAGCTTAGTAAAGGTGTCTGGCACTGCTGACTGTGAGCGGAGCAGGTCTGCCCTGTAACGGCTGCGAGCGGGATCGCTGGGGTAAGGTGTTAAACCTTCACACATCAGCACTGGCACCTGCTGCGGGAAAGATGACATTTGCACTTACACTTTCCTGTCACATTCAGCAGTGAACATCAAGAGGATTCTAGTTAACAAAAAAGGGATGAAGCCATTGAGCAGTGGTAATACACACCTGTCGGAAACTTGTGTCCACCTTTATAAATTCTCAGGACAACTTGACTGCTTGCACTGTGTTCAAGTGGAGCACTTCCCTTATAACGAGGATTTTGTAAAAGTGAATTCTTCACAAGGGTTATTGCCATATAATGCACTTTTAAAAACCTGTATGTATTATAGTCATTCAATAAATTAATGTCTAGTAGTCTACATTTTCAAGGTTCTTTCAAGCGTGTTTTTTAAAGAAATATATGGGATCCATGTCAGTGAAAAGGGGTTGTCTTTCCTGATTAAATGTCCAGAATAAAGTACGTTACACAGTATATCAATAAAGCACATATGCTAGAAAAAAGGTTGTTTTGTTTTAGTGAAGAGTTGCATAATTGCAAAGGGCTTAATTAATTAAAAAAGATAAAATTATGGCTATTGTAATACAAAAGATTTTAATAAAAGCTTTTCACAATTTTATGTTGTTTTGGTCAATAGTACTCCTGTGAGTTAAGAAAATTCATGATGCAAGTTAGTGCTGAGCTGTCACTTACAGAGCAACACGCTCAGTAGGCTGGGTTTCAAATTCAGTTTCTTTGTATTTATCTTACAAAGAAAATAAATTCCAACTTGTAGTAATAGTAATATGCTAACAGTCATACAGTCATACAGTGCTTAATTGAGCGCACCATCAGTGCTCAATACAATGTTGTATGTACTTTACAGCACTGCCTGGTAAAGACACGGAACGGCGAGTATAAATGATTAGTCATTTGTCAACATGAGCCTGATGTTAGTACGGACTCCTTTCCTGATTTGGCTTTCTCCTCATGATCTCAGATCTGCAGCTATTTCAGCTGACACTTGGTATTAAAACTGTTGGCATCGACACTTCTGACCCTTCTCCGTTCCACACACAACGGCAGCAGTGCCAGAGACGGTTCTGTTGACCAGTACGTAGTGCTGCCCTACCCTAAAGACAGTTTTGTTTCCATTGCCTCCGAAATTTTTAAGCCTAGCTGCCGCATTTGCGGCCCAGATAATTTCACTGCTTGTCCCAGACTGTTTAATGCATAACTTGATGAAAATTCTGCTTTTTGTTGACCTCCCTTCTGCTAACCGAACAGAACAGGCGTCGGCAAGTGAGAGATGAGGGTGCAGTAGCCTCCCGGCCACCTCGGCATGCCCAGCATAGGAGGAGAGCGTGGGATCCACTTCTCCCGCACTTCATGGCTCACTTTGCTTTTGCTGTGGAAGGAGTAAAGCTGTTCTTTACAAGATCTGAGGAGCTGTGGATAGCCTAAGCCCGTGCGTGTGCTAATGTGAGCGGTCAGGGAAAGCACAAAATGCCAACCGGCTTTTAACGACTTCTGCTTTGTATGATGAAAGCAGCATTCGGAATTCCGCTGCTCCAAGTTCCTCATGCCAAGTTCCGTCCCCGCAGGTTTCTCCTTAACGCCGTGCTGCGGAGGTGCCCAGCTCGCCCTGCCCTCAGCAGGGAGCCCGCGCCTCACACCGCCGCCACCGGCCTCTGCCCCGGCCATGTTTTAAATACTTTCTGCACAGCTTTTTGGCCTTTTACAGCATTGTCTTCTTCCTTATTTAGAAAGTCGGTGGTGTTATTTTATTTACAATCGCTGCAGGTTCATCTGCTGTGAAAGGTGATTCTTCACCTGCGTGCTCCGCTACTGCTGGTTATTCTAGGGACGCACGGAGATGCTTCCCGGCGCTCCACAGGAATTCCTGACATTCGTGCTGAATTTTATCCCCTGTGGCTGTGAGGCAGCTCCTAGACTGGCTCCCGGCCTGAGCCTCCCGCGGTGCTGCCCCCTCCGCGGCGGCTGACCGGCTGGGTGTCACGTGCGGAGGGAGGACCTCACGATAAGGAAACCCCGCCTCCCGCCCCGCACCTCCGGCGGCGATTGGTCCGCCTGACGCCCTGGCCGGCAGTGATTGGCTGCAGGCTACCGGCGCTGGGAGTGATTGGCCGGCGGGAAGTGGCGCTCTTTTCCTGCTCGGCGGTGAGGTGAGGGCCGCCATGCTGTGGGGGGCTTCCCTGCCGCCCCGCGGCCTCCTGCTCGCCCGCCGCGGCGCGCCCCGCTGCTGAGGAGGCGGGGGGCACTGCGTGGCGTGCGGCTCTCAGTAACAAGGCTCTTGGGGGAAATGCCAGCGGCTACCTGTGTTCTGAGGGCGGAGGTCTCACTCCCCCGTCGAGAAGGAGGCACCTGGAAGGGGTTTATATTTTCTTCTCTGGCCTGTCTGACTAGGCAGGCGACGGGAGACCTGTGAGGTGACAGCAAAGGCTTCAGCGTAGGCTGTTGGATTCTTGTATTGGAAAAAATAATAACCCCACCGCCACCCCCCAGTGTTTATTTCTGTGTTACTTGGGAGTACAGACATGACTAGTGTGTGTTCCCAGTTGCTTGCTACAGAAGTCGTTCCCTATTGTTATTTCTCATTGTCTAATTCTATGTAATTTCTGGCACGAGGAGACCAAAACTGCATGTGGTAGATGGTTGATGTAGATTAATTTATACAAAGCATGAAAATGTTTGTGGGGTTTTTTACATGTTATCTCTCAAAGGAAATACTTTTGTCTGTTCTCAAGTATTAAGACAACGTTTACAAAAAACTAATTTTGAGTTCTTGCTTTGGTGGTAATAGTCATCTCTGAGCCCGTCACTATGTATAATGAAGAAGGCTTTTTCCCTTCATGCATTTATCACGTTTTTCTTAAATGATCTCCTCTACCATTTTGTGGTGAGGCCCTTCTGGCGTTCTGCTGTCCAGTGGCCTGTTCGGAGTCCCTGCTTTTGGCCGCACAAGGGGCCGTCTCCGTGCTCTCTTCTCTGTGACAAAGATTGAGAGTCTGCTGCGGGACCCTCTGGCCCTCCATCGCCAGGGCTGATCCTTCTTCCACTCATTTATTTTAAGCAATCTTTTACCCACGAAAGGATATTTATTTATATCCCCAGTTAGTTTAATTCCTTAAGCAGTATTTACAGTACTGACAAATTTCGGAATTTGTTTTCACTGGTAACTGATGTGTTTGCAAAACCTGTTGGAAGGCTATGTCAGTGAATTGTGTTTTGGTCGAGTGATGATTGTTCCTTCCTTACACAGCTGAGTGGATGATTTGCAAAAATGGCAGCCAGGCATGAGATGCAGGTATGTGCTTATAGACCAGATTAGGTCTATTGATTGTTTTAATTACTAGCTTAAAGCACTCTTTCTCGTATTTAATTACAAATTAAATTGGCAGTGTGGCAAAAAATGTGGTAGGAAAAATTTCCCTTTGAGGTAGGTTAGTGCTAAGTAATATGAGGAAAGAAAAAACATTAAGGAAACATCTAACATTAAGGAAAACTGGCAAATAATTAAAAACTCAGTGAATAAGTATTTGCATGACTAACGTAATAGATATGGTGTTCTGTGCTTCAGGTTTTACATTTAGTGATTTTATGATTCAGAATATTGGTTTAGAATGCGTAAAACCTACGTTAAATGTTGTTAAAGAAGTATCAGTGTTAAGCATACAGTAATACAGTTGCTCTGTTTTCTTTTATTGTTGATAGTTTGAAAAGTTAATTGATGAAGCTACAAGAAAAAAAGATTTCCAATTATTAGAACAATTTCTGGCAACAGAAGACTGTGAAAATATCTCTCACAAATGCAGCAAACAGTTTGTCAACAAATTAGACAAGCTTCTGTGTCGGGTAATGTAATTGTTACATCAGAATCACCTATTCTGTCATTGTAATAGTCTGAAAAAGGTGCTTTGTTTTGGTTTTGTTTTTTTTTTTTCATTTGGCTTGGTTTATACCAGCAGTTGATTTGGGAAACTGAAATAAAATTTAAGAATGAAATTTCTACTTCACACTGCAATTAAGTTGGCTTTTGAGAACAAAATGGCATCTGGTTAATTAAATACAGGTTCTTCTAAAACTGTACTCTAAAGCTTATGTTAAAATTTCAATTTCAGGAACTTGACAAACAGGAAGTCAAGAACATTTCTACTTTGCTAAATTCTATTCAGAAATGTGGGAAAAAAGTCAGCATAGCAGGAGAAGATGGGTTCCCAGCAATGATAAAATACGGTCTCATTGGAAGGATAAGTATAACCATAAAGCATATGTGAACTTCTAAAAAATAAATAAATAAAGCATGCCTAAGTAATGCTTAATATTTGATTGGTTCTGAATTAAGAATTTCTTACAACTTTTAACATTTAACTCTGAACATTATTCCGAGTTAAATATTTTTGACAAGTGGCTACTTTTAAAGTGATGCTGCTCTAGCATGGTGAAGGTTTTGCAAATTATGTGACCTATAGTTAATTTAGATATGCGTACAGCAATTATGACAAGATGATATCTTTTTATATGAGCTCGCTGTACTGCTATTGAGTCAGGAATTGGAATTTCCTGGTGCAATTCAGTGATTGATTTTTGTTAATACTCGTGACAGCAGTATCGGACCTGTTCTTTCAGCAGATTATAGTGCTATTCTGATGATGTTATTTCAACCTACATGTTAAATGTGTTAATTATTTGTAACTCAACATAATAAATATACTGAAAAATAGACACCACTTCCTTCTTGCTTTCACCAGAGATTTCACTGGAGCAAATTACCAGCAATGTCAGATGAGTGTTACTCAATTGCCTTCTCAACTGCTTTAAAAAAAAAAAAAGTGGTGATAATTTCATGCTTATATTCATGCCTACAAACACACTTCGTTCAGCTTCTATCCGTTTTCAGCTCTTTGGTCTGTGATGGCAGTTGTAGCTGATCTCTAGTTCTTGTGTTAGAAAGTCAGCTACAGAAATTACTTATATTAGTTTGAAATCACCTATGTTTGTTTAGTGTGAGTGAAAAATTTCAGTCTGGGACTAAAGTACACTCAGCAGACTGGTAATGTTGTTGCTGTTGTTTTAATCTTTGTATAGTTTGTGTAATTTTATCTAAGTAGAATAAAAACTGTTGTCCTTTTTCATGCTATTAAAATAGTTTTATTTTTCCTTTACATGGTTAATTGGTTTGAAAAGGTAAAAGGAATTTTGATCCTCAGAGGACATGAAAAGAATGAAATGCTTACAAGTCTGGCTGAAGATTTCTTCATTGTGCTGCTGGTAAAAATAAATTGATAATGAAATACAGTCTGTGTTTTTGTCAGAATAATTATTACTATGTTAGCAACAAAAAGACTTTCAAATGTGTTTCTATTTAAAATCCCTCCAAAGTTAATGTTACAATGATTTCTGAAATCGATTATAAGTCTTCTTGGATGGTTTGCCTGTATTCGTACTCATTTTCTGTTCATGATTAGCATCATGAAATACATTGTTAGGTTTTTTTAAAATTTTAAATGTTCAATGAACAAAAAAATTAATCTTGGCCTAATTTTAATCACATAAATTGCCTAGAAAGGATCCCAAGTTTATAAGATCTGTGAGTTTTCTTCTGTCCATAAACATTTTTGTCTTTGGGGAAATAGTTTCTATAAATTTAACTGAAATAGAATTTTGGGAAACCACACTTGGTATTAGAAGTCTCTTATTTCCTTCAATACAGATGAAATAATTAAAAAATCTTAAATGCTTTTGGATTACTTGCTTGGATTACCTGATTTTTACGCTGTAATATTTACAGTATCACAATGATGTGTTTTGTTTTTTGTTGTAGGCTGTATGCGATAGCGGACCTGGAGGTGAGCTTAAAAAAAGTGTACACTAGATATGATAGTTAAAGTGTTCTGAAAGAGACATTTTAATGTTACCAACACTAAAATAACTGTGGAGCTGTCTGGAGGCAAGGTAATTCTGAGAAGAGCACGTACAGCCAGGGTGTTGCAAAGTTTTGTGATCTGATGTAAATACAGCACTGGATCTATGTGCTTCAGCAGATCAGCTGTGGCAGAAAAGGGCTCACCCTCCAGAGGGCTATTCTGTGCACAAAGGACTGCGTTTCTCATTCATGTGAGAAAAGCTTGAATGTCAGCTAGACCTTTGATTGTTTAATTTGAGGTTTCTCTACTGACAGATTTCCTTGTAACTTGCTGATGTCAGTAATAAAGAAGCAGGACAGTCTAGTCTCCTGAGACATGGCAACTGAACCGAGTTCTTCCTAAGGGCAGCGTTGTTTCTAAGCTGCTGTCACAGCTCAGCCTAGCACAGTGGTCCTTCTTTATTGACTGTGTTGTCATGAATATCACGCTGCTCTTACTTTTCAGTAGGCAGAAAGTCACTGCAGACCATTATGCTGTCACGATCAAAATGAAAGATTAATTTTCTTGTCCCTGGGAAGATAAATTCTGCGGTCTGAATTATATCTTGGAGAGCTAAGTTATAGAACTGATGTGATTATATTTTTAAAATAATGATCTCATGCCCAGGGGACTTACACAGTGATGCACAGGAATAGAAACATCATAAAGAGCCATATTTGCTATAAATTGAGGTAACTATTCTGTCTTACGTTGAACTATGAAGCTTAAGGTGTTTATTTTTTAATAGTGATAATGCTATATGGAAAGGAAGAGAGATTATATTTTATTTCTACATGAAAATGAATCTTTTTCCGAATGCTGATGAGTACCCTAATACATTCTTGATAACTTTTTAATTTATTTTTTTCTGTTCATTAGATAAAATGCAAATACTAGAAAACTTTGTTCTGAGAACTTGTACCCTCATCGCTGATGTAAGAATTAATATTTATGTTCAGCAGGAGGTAAACATTATTCTTTCTAAGCAACAGTTTTCTGGTTAGTGTTTTAACAGACTTTGTGAAGATAGTGATTTCACTGCACAGATGCTACTAAAAAAAGAGGACAGTAGCAAAAGGATGGTTTAATGCTTCTGTGGGAATGTTTGTCATTTATATTATTTCTTGTCATTTATATGTTGGGGGCTGGTGGGGTTTTTTCTTCAGATTATTGACCTATAGTTTCTGGTTTGGACAGTAAATTACAAAACGGTGGCATTAAGATTCTGGGGAGAAAGCTGTATTAAACCATAGGAAGTATTGTGCTTTATTACAACTGCTATAAATAGGATTAAGGTTCTTGGATGTAAATTCTTTAGATACTTGCAGAAAATGTTTATACCTTCTAGTATACTGAAATTTCTCATATTTATTTTAGTAGCCTCAGGTTGTCAGGTTTTTTTTTCCTCTCTAAAGAAAGGGAAAGTTACAAAAAAGTGTGCTGTAAAGGCTACGTCCCCAAAGGAAAGGCTTTTTAATGCAAATTTAAGGTAGACTTTAGCTCAGCAATTGACTGCAGACAGACCTCTAGCTTTGAAAGTATTTTCTCTGTATTTAACCCTGCAAATAAGAAACATAATCCTCTTAACGGGATGTTCCTATCAAAGCTAATGTAATTTATTGAAGTTGAGGTAGTTATATTAAGATGAATAAAGCTGAAGATCAGATAGAACTCATTGTCTTTTCTTGTTTTGCAATCATTTAAACATGTTACTTTTTTCAGTGGTATGAAGTGTATTGCAAGGGCCTAAAATAAGAATAACTTAAAATTTAACAACTGATTTGATATTTCATCTTACTCCCTTTTTTCCGCTTTTCTTAGGTAGTAAGAAAACTTAATTTAATGCTTGACAACACGCCTCGAGATGTCAGGAAAAAACTATTTTCTACAAAGGAAATGTTGCTTGTCATGTAAATAATCTTCAGTATAATTTTTATATCAGGACATCATTTGCATTGCTGGAAAGGCGATTTTTCCTAAGGCTGTTTATACTGTGTGCAGATTGGTCCCTCTTTAGCTCACTTTTGCATCTGCTGTTGTGTTGCCCAGGGTAGTGGCCATGGGCGGGGGCTCCCATGGGTTATTCTCCATTACAAGCCTAACTATACCTCTTTCCTGACCTGAGTTAGGCTTCTCATCCCAGTTGTCTTAAAATAATTAAACTCATATTTATAAGAAAGTGTGTTAAGCACAGTGAATCAGTCACTGGAAGGACAAGGTATTCATGTTGGGAATTTTTTTATGGTATTTCAAAAAAACAAATAGAATAAAAATGATATTATGAGGTGATTCACTTCCCCAGTCATACTTTCAGATGCATATCCTTGGCGTAACAGACTTACCCCTTTGATTCTGGGTTTTGTTTCAAAAATATAAAGCTTGTCACTGACTAAACTTTTCTTCTGTGCTTTGTGTTGCTGCCATCTTTTGCTGAAACATTATTTTATTTGGCAGGAGTGACATGGGGAGGAGAATTTTGAATGCTGGAGGTGAGCATGGGACTTATTAACGATTTAGTATTGAGCTTCTTAAAAATGACATGCAGACCAATTAAAAATCCAGCGAAGGCATTTAGAAGCTGCAGAATGTTGCAGTTACAGTCCTCTGACAAAGACAAACACAGCATGAAACCAATCTGCGAGCTGGAATTTTTCAGGTGTATGCAGTGTATGCCTAAGCCTTTGAAGTTTTCAGTCCTTTTCTGCTCTAGAATATAAGTTTTAAAATAGCAAAAGCTCATAAGGAAGTCAATCTTTGAGGAGAGTGAACTGCTAGCTGTGTTTAGTAGTACTGTAACTTCTCCCAGGGAGAACTTTGGTATCCAAGAATTTCCCAGTTGAGAGAGGTGACGGTTCCTGCCATGGCCTGGTGTTGCTCTGACCTTCCTTGAAAGTCTGGTTGAAATTTCATTGTGAAACATGAGTTGTTTCATCATCCTTATTCCCTTAGTTCTTTATCTGTATATCCTTTGGGGGTTACATATTTGGATATGATGTGGTACGTAATGTGAAACATTCAACACTGCTTATACCAGTTTCCTACGTAATAATAATTTTTTCACATCAGTAGTATCTTTAGAACTAATATCCCTGTGCTGTGTATTGTGCTGCAGACTATGACCTGCAAGTGGCCATTACAGAAGCTTTATGCAGAATGATCTCAGAGAAACAAAGAAGAGAGCTGGCGTGCCAGTGGTTTTCCATGGAGTTTGTGTCCAATGCATTTAAGGGAATTAAAGATTCTGAGTTTGAGACAGTAAGTCATATGAAAAATGTTTCTGGGGAGGTAAACTTCTGGTTTACAATTCTTTAAGAAATTTCTGTGTTTTAATAGGATTGCAGAAAATTTCTTAACCAGGTGAATGGCATGCTTGGAGACAAAAGAAGGTAAAACCGAATTTCTTAAAGCTAGTATTATTTTCTTTTTGGGATTTTATGGCTGTTCATTGGGAGTAACCTGTCTATGCTTCCTTTAAGTGCTTATAAAGAACTAGTTTTTGTATTCTCTTTAGGTGTGTTGCAAAATCCTGAGATGCTCGTTAATTCAATAAACATCATCTAACAATAGCTAGTGATCTGTTGGTATATATTCCTTTACTGATTTAGGAAATTTACATTGAGATAATGATCAGTGAGAATATCTGCTAGAGAAATAGACACGAAAGGGAGGACAAAATACGAGCTTTTTTCTCATCTATATGATGACATGCTCTGCATGTTACTTCTATATGTCATGACAGCAAAGAGATTGTCTGGTATGTCCGTATCAGGTGTATATGCAGTTTGAACACCATGCTTAACATAGCAGCAGATAAGGTGAAGGTGTGAATGTAGTGACAAGAGGTCTGAGACCACTGCTCTAATTGGGAGGATATATAAAATTCCATGTTACCTCCTTTGGGGAAGAAGTGAAATCTTGATTGATGCGATCTCTTACTCTCTAAAGCACACAAGTTTTGGGCTGAAAACACAACCCAGTTGCTGTGTTCAGGTATGCAAAATTTATTTACAGCATTTCAGGATACTTGACAAAATATCCTTTTCTTACAGGGTTTTTACATACCCGTGTTTATCAGCAGCTCTTGATAAATATGAGGTGAGTTATCATATATCCACAGATTTTCATTTGTGCAGCTGAAGAATTTCTTTGATGTCTAGTTAAGACAAAA